>JAFEMH010006261.1:0-130226 GCA_022495995.1 Adenophora triphylla var. japonica | reverse complement strand
AAAATGGAATAACAACGGATAAGTCCACGTAAAATACACCTCAATTTCAAACAGGAAGTGGAACGGAAAAATAGAAGCCTTTTAGAAAATGTTAAAGCGTAATGTTAATTCATTCTAAAATGCCTTATAGTTTTTGGGGAGAAGCTTTATATACCAAGGAGTATCTCTATTATAATTATTCATTCAAAA
Source organism: Adenophora triphylla var. japonica (assembly GCA_022495995.1). Taxonomy (NCBI): domain Eukaryota; kingdom Viridiplantae; phylum Streptophyta; class Magnoliopsida; order Asterales; family Campanulaceae; genus Adenophora; species Adenophora triphylla. The sequence continues at coordinate 130,037 of JAFEMH010006261.1, read as the reverse complement.
CATGATAAATCACCGCATGAGGCCAGAAAAATCGAAAAACCAAACACAGTCATTTTTGGAAGCTCAAAAATGGTTATAGCTTATGTTTTAGATGCAAACTTTTAAGAGACCAAAACTCGGTAAAAAGCTACTAAATCTATTTTTATCAAGCTATGCTAAAGTGAGTAAAGTATGTAGATTTTTTAATCCTAAGCCCTAAATAGTGTACTCGAGGCGGCTAATGCAATTTATTTTGAGCACTCGACCACAAGGATGCCAATAAACATGAATTAGTAAGTGAAATCACTATAGAATTAGAAGAGTCTCAACCTCCTCTAGATTTCGCCCCTTCTTCTTCTCTTTCTAATCCTTCTCAAGTGCATCCATCCCATCAGTCTTCTAGGCCAACCTAGAAAATGAACAAGATAGTGAAGAGCCAAATCCAATTTAACTTAGAAGAAGTAAAAAGTGACAAAGCAAATTGAAAAGGATCTAGGACCTGGAATGCTTTACTAAGAAGGCAATATAAGATCCTAAAACCTTTAAAGAGGCTACTGCTTTTACCCGATGCTACCTTGTTGGAAAGCCGCTATGGATGATGAAACAAATTCCTCCCAAGTATGCATGATATCATTACTTGGACCTCGGACCGACCTTCCTTCCCAACACAAAACCAATCGGTTACAAACGGGTGTTAAAAGAAAGTATAAAACCGATGGTAGCATAGAAAAATACAAGGCAAAGGGTGGTCAGTTAAAGCGGGCTATAGTCAAAAAGAAGGTATAGATTATTTTGAGACTTTTTCACTGCTTACCAAAATAGCCTCCATTAGGATATAATGTTTGCTACTTCTTGCATCTCGCCCTATAAATTAGCTGCATCAAATGGATGTCAAGACATCATTTCTTAAATGGTGAACTTGAAGAAGAGATTTATCGGTGTTTCATTTTCAACCCGAAGGGTATGTGGGTTAAGTGGGTTAAAAGAAGATAAAATTTGTAAACTTAATCGTTCCTATAAGGCCTTAAGCAAGCACCTAGACAATGGTATAAGAAATTTGGGAATCCGAAACTCAAAAAGTACCGGTTTTAAAAACTCTAAAGTGGAAAGTTGTGTATTTACAAGGAAGACAACGATAAATATAGTGTAGTTATTACTTTATATGTTGATGTGATTTGTTAATTTTTGGTACCAACATGGATTGTATTAATGAAACTAAGAGTTTTTTTGACATCGACTTTTGATAAGCAAAAGATCTCTTGGGCTTGTTGCTTATGTGATTCTTGGTGTAAAAGTGATTAAAAAGGATGGAAACTACATTTTGACTCAAATCACATTACATTGAAAAAGTAAAGTTACGAAAATTTAATTACTTTTGATTGTAAGCCTTATAGTATTCCATAAGCAATTCTCTAATGTCACTTTAGTCCCTACATAATGCGCGAGCCTCGTTAATCAAGAAGAAATATGCTAAAATTCATCGGGAGTCTAACGTATGCAATGAATTACACTAGACCCGATATTAAGCTTGCCGCCGCTGGATAAATATTAAGCAGGTTTACTAGTAATCCTAGTAATGTACATATGGAAAGAACTCTCTATAGAGTTATGAGATATCAAGTCCACTACATTAATTATGGATTACACTATAACCTGTTCGCTTCCGCCTTATTTCCTGGAATGTTATAAGCGGATGCTAATTTGGGCTTCCTCGACCGAAAACAAACTTCTAGATCCATAAGCTCGATGGTCAAGCTCACTACTGGGTGGTCGTATCGTTGTTTGGTCTTCCAAGAAACAATCATGCAGTTGCACTATCATCCGCATGGAACTCGAGTATAGTCATAGCTGTCATCGTGGGTAAGCAAAAAGAGTTGGAGCATGGGATGAAGAATTTTTTTTGAAGCGCATACCTTTTATAAATGGTTCAAAAGCTGACCATATACCAGATTGTGATAATCAAGGTGCGATTTATAATACTAAAAAATATAAAGATTGTCTCAGCAATAGTAAACATATTACATGAGGTACAATCATATTAGAAGATTGGTGAAGAAAGAAAGTAAGATTGTAATTTCCAATATCTACCTATCGATCAAATGTCTTCATGGGATCCGCCGACTAAACCTTTAAATAGCACTAAGATCGCAAAGCCATGGGAGATAGCTGGGACTATTACTCTGATTGAGATAACTTGTGCCTAAACCTTACTCCATCTTGGTGATGCCTTTTATAACCGGTAATCATCATGCTCGAGTTCAAAGTGGAAATTAGTCAAGAATTATCTCGAGAGATGAAGAGCTACGCTTGGTAGCATCTTCCAAAAATAGCATTATATATTCCTTCGATTAGCGGGGTGCTAAACTATTCCAAGTTAAAGTCTCTATGTCCGGCTAATGCAGATCGTTACATTCCACAAGTGAAAAGAGGTTTGACTGTGTCCTTAATGTAACTCATAGCTTCGTAAGGACATGAAGTGGTTGTGCGACACCCTTACGTAGTCTCGCTCAAAAGGTGAGCAGTAGGAGTGTAGGTTAGTGGCCGCTCTCTGTAAAGCTTCGGTAAAACTCGAGAGTACTCGCTAAACGGGATCGCCGTACGGCCCATAAACTGTGCCGCCAAAGAGAACCATGAATCTCTACGTATAATGTGAACTTCTTTATGTTGTATATTTTAAGAACCGAGTATTAAAGGCCATAGTCCTCTCTAGTCTCTTAGAATTTTTCAACATTCCTGTTCAACCCTTCGTTAAAGGCTCTAATCCTTTCAACCATGGTGGCATACATTTTACAATGCCCAACTTTTATTGAGTCTTTTATGGTCATTTTCATTATTAGTAAATTAGTGGGGATTGGTTGTAATATTTTCTAATAACGGGCCTTTAATTATTTTCTTAAGTCCATTACTTTCATCTGGGCCATTCTTGATCCATTTAAAATGAAAGCCTTTTTATGAAATAAATTGGAGGGAAAATGAAAATTTCCAATTTCCCACCTGTTTAATCTTCAAATTTAAATGGTTTCATTGTTTCCCCACATATAATTCACCCTTCATTTTTTCTATCTTCCATCTCCTATAAATAGATATTCATCCTCACATGTGTTTTTTAAGTCTCCCAAATGGGACTCTCTCTTAGTGAGAGGACCCCGAGGGAGCCTTGATCTTCTTTAGTATTTTTTATATATATTTATATATATATATATATATATATATATATATATATAGAGAGAGAGAGAGAAGAGAAGAGAATTCAAAATAAAAGTATTAACTACTAAGTATGTTTCAAAAACAGCTTTTAACTCGTTTTAAATTAAATTATTCCCCGTCGCTTCCGCATGTCTCGATGTGTCGCTTCCATGGAGAGTTAGACTGCTCCGGATTCAGGTTCATGACTCCTTCCGGTATAAAGCATGGCGTTGACCTTTCCTTTCATTATAAATAAGGGACAATAACTAACTAGGGAGAAAAATATATAAGAAAACATACGAACTTCTCTCTCTCTCTCTCGCAGATATCTTATTTTCTCGCTCACTCTTCTCTTTTCATATTGTTTCTCCGGGAGATTTATTCGGGGCTTGAGTTTGGGTCTCCAAGGACATCTGAACAAAACTTGCAGCTTGCCAAGGAATGTTCTTATTGTGATAGGCATTACATCCCCAAGATATTTTTTCCGAGTAGCCATCTGCAACATATAGTGGGGAAAATATTATCTTGTAGATAGCCTATAAAACCTCCGTCCTTTTTTCTTGAGTCTTTCTATCCTTAGTCTTCATAATCTCATATTCAACACTATATATAACTAACATATTATAATGAACAGTCATTTAAGATGAGAAAAATAAAAAATCTTAAAAATAGACTATTATTATGAGACGGAGGTAATTGCTATAGCTTGTTAGGAAATAGAAAAGTATCAGTCAACTATATAGCCGGCTGCCGGCCATTGGAGTTGAGGAGTCAGGATATTGACAATCTGCTGCATCATCATCCTCGATCTCCATGCTCGTCGAGCTAAAGAGACCGGTGGATGAACCACGGGCAGGGGCCACCTCGGGTTCACTCTCCTCGCCTCCGGCCACCTCACTCTCCAAGGGATCAAGTTCCTCACTGCTACTCAGCACGACCGTAGGCACAGCAGAGGCCCCGGTCACAGCTTCTGGGAAAATAGTGCTCAAAGGGAGAACATCCAAGAGATCGCTCAGATCCTCGGAGCCTTGTGCCCGCTCCTCACTTGTTTGATTGGGATCCATCAAATCAACCTTCTCCCAGTCAACTATCACTCAAATCGCTCTCCTCACTAGTTCAACGGCGTTCAAAGCCTGATCTCTCTTGCGGGAAAACCTGCACAAAACCCCCATTACAAAATATCTCAACCTATTTGTATCCCCCAACACCAAAACTTCACCGTTCACAATTAATTTTTTCTCCTTGGCCTCCTACAACCGGGGTGGGACAAAAGGCCCCCACTCATATTTCTCACAAAAATATTGGAAGCACTCCATAGATAGCCTAAGCCAGGCATGAGCTACTTTCCTATAGATCCCCCCTATCCGTTTACAAACGGCGAAGGTATCCGGAGTGCTCCCATCCCCTAGTTCTAACGGACGACGGGGGCCAAATTCACGGGTCGTCATTAAATCCCAGAGAAAGAAATAGAAAGAGATGAGGAAGAAAAAGCAAAAATTACTTACGAAGTCTGAAATCGAGGGAGGAAAATGCTAAGTACGCAGCAAGATTTTTCTCTCTCTAAAAGCAATTTGAACGTTTGAAGACAGTAAAAGGGTTTGAGGAAGAAGGGTTTGCTATTTATAAGGCCTACCAATACGGGTTAACCCGTTTAACCCGTATTAATTAGCCCACAAACCATCTCCTCGAACCACGAACCGACGCCAAACGTTTGAAAATTCGAAAATTCGCCAGTTAGCATTTATGGCGCCTTTTGGATGGCTGACACGTACCCTCCGTACGTGTCACGCGCTGTCTCTTCATCTGCCAAGGGGCCCACTTGCGAACCGGGAGGCAGAGCATTCAAGGCACCTTGAATCCCCCACACGTGACTCCCACGTGCCTATATGCACGGGAGGCAGAGCAACAACCAACGAAAAACTCCAACACTGGTGCCCGCTCGAGGAGCGATCTGAGTGAATCGAGCTTAGCTAGTAGCTCCTCGCTCAGACCATAAATAATCACACTTGGAGCTAGGGGCCACTGATGAGCCCGGACCAGCTGGACCGGGCCCACGCTCGGTCTGGTTCAAGGGACCAGTGATGTGGTACTCCCTAGACCGCCGGAGTCAAGACCGCAGACAGATAGACCCATGAGGTCAAGACCGCGCTCCTCTCCGCATCATCCTACTCCAGATCGAAGGGATCCTGACCGCTGGTTTGGTGACCGCAGGAGGTATGACCGCTCCATCCGTGCCCGCGTTAAATACCTCACCGCGCCATGATGTCGACCGCGGCTCATACCGCCTCCCTGCTATCTCACCGCCTCCCTAAAATATCAAGGCTTAGTGAGCACGTTAGCTTAACTGGCTCGACATGCAAGTTGTCGGCTCACTCCCATCGCATTCAATGCGGCTCGGACAGTGCGCCACTTATTCTATTAATGCGCCGCGCGGATCTGCGGCTCCGTCCACATCGGCGACATCCTCCTGCGACAGAGGATCCTCCTTCCCCGACACGGACCCAATCACCGCGGACACGCCAGATGCGGGTCAAATACCAAAGTGCCCCTTAGGGCTGACCTCATGACTTATATCAGCGAGCAGCTCCTCATTGCTTATAAATAGAAGACCTTTGTCCCCTTGGACAAGGTAAGTTCCAAATATACACTGTAAGCCATATTTCTCTCAAACCCTAAACACTCACACACATTCAAGGCATTCCAAGCCTTAATTCTTAGTATTCTTACTCTCACACCCGAGGGCCTGAGTTGGAGTAACATCCAACTTTGACCTTAACGGTGCTTTATTTGTGTCGTGTTCTAGGTACATCCATCACTAAATATATCCTGCCAGATATCCTCGAACCGCTCTGACCCTGAAAATCTTGGCGTCATCAAGTTTACTCTTAAGAAACTATGTCAATTTACATTTTTTAGGTTGGGAAATATCGGAATTTCTATTTTACGAAGAATCATTAAAGTGTATTTTTTCAGCTTCAACTGAGGCTTAAATTGCCACTCATTAGCAGAGTATACAGAGAAACAGACAACATCGTGTAACAACTGAGGCACGAAAAGGCTTAGCAAAGAAAAACCTAGGGGCAATGAGGGATTACGAAACAAAAGAAAACATAAGCACGGAGAAGTAAAAGTAGTAACGTTACTCGTACAAATTTCGTAACTAAACGAGAAAGAGAGCACATACAGAGTCATTGCATGCTAATTCACAAATTGACAATCACCAACAGAGTATACACATAAGCATACAACATAATGTAACCGCTAAGCAAGCAAAAATTTATCTAGACAAACATACGCCTGCAAGGCAAGAAATACTCAAGTTACTACCGGCGAGAACGACTCACTCTTACCTCGACGCTAATACTTAGCAATTGGCTAGAGTTTGAAGAAGCCGCCCCCATCTCCCTTACCGGATGGAAGAAGGATTTAAGAAAGCATGCCACTCATCAATGTACCCCAATTTATTAGGTTCCAAGCATGGAAGTTCACGTTGTTGAAGGAATTCATGATCTCTTTTGTTTGACCGACAAGTTGAGCAACAGTCTTCACATTTGACTCCCTCATTTCTATGTTTGTAGCAATGCACTTATTAGCTATGACACGTTGAATGTTTGATAGACAAGCACTCAATATATCTGCAATCATTACGGATAGTTCATCTAACAACATCTCGCCTGTCTGACCTTCGCGTCCTTCATGATTCCGTAATATGCTTTGGCTTATTCTGTACATTGAGTTAGCAGCTACAATCTTTTGGAAAGAGCTATCTGCGGGACCTAGGTAGATGCTTTTCTTGCACTCCATAAGAATCTTTTGTGCTTTATCACTTAGCCAGCTGAGAATCTCATTCGGTGTCTTTCCTTCAAGAGCCTTGTCTTTGAGGTCCTCATCCATCCATTTATTATAAATCTCAACTTGTAACCACACAAAACTAGCTGCTTTTTTGACATTTACCGAAATTTCCTCATTGGGATCTAGACTTTCCTCAATTAGGCGTACCAATTGCAGACCTTCATTTATGCCACTCAACAAGCAATCACCTGTGCCATTTTTCCCTGCCCGTAATGCAATGACAATACATGTTAACGTTGCCACAACTAAGCTCCAGGAATTTGGAAGTTGGGATGAATGCAGAGGAGGAACTTGGTTGTTGTCAAACTTCGCTACTCCTTCATATCCTTTAGATTTTTCAAGTAGTCTCATAAGATTACGAGGGTGTTTCTTTTCAGCTTCTTTGATCAACTGAAGAACGGCTTCGGAAATTCTGGTTAATGTTCTGTTTGCAAGTTCTACCTCATCTTCAAGTTGCAAGACATAACGGCTAAGATCCGGCACGGCTAAGATCCGGCATTGCACTATCATGATGTTCAGACTCTACTCCCTCTGTAAGTACCCAAATCCGGATCGTCAAAATCCGTCAGAAAGTTAACCGAAATCCGTTAACTTGCCCGCTCCAAGTTAACCGGAACTCTTTAAGCTCCCCGTTGCCAAGCCAACGAGACGTCCCGAGATTGCCCCGTGCATCCCGACGTCGAAACGTACTTAACAAGTGTCACCGCACGTAAAAGTACGGCTTTCCCTGAAAAACGCACTTCTTCCTAAGGCACTTTCCGGAAGCGTTTCCGGACATTTCTTCCTTGTTATTTTAAAAAACGGACAAAACCGGGACCCGGGAACGAACTCCCACACATTTGGTGAGTCATGGGACACGTGGCAGCCATGCCACAGTATCACGACCCGAACCCTAGGCAATAGTTTGATCACGTGATGAGCATGTGTATATGGAGTGCAAATTATATTATTTATTATTTCGCATCTTAATTGTGGCAATTATGTGTTAGCCTATCATTTTAATAATCTATATGCTATTTAAATATGTTAATAAAGTAAAAATAATTATTTATGTTATTATTTAGTCCATTTTGATTTCGTATATTTGCTGTTTAGAAATAATAATAATAATAAGTAGTAGTAATTTTTGAGTAAGTAGCATTTTATTATGAGGAGGGAGTAATAATAATAATAATAAAAAAAGATATGGGACGGATTTGTTTGAAAGAAAATAAATTAAAAATGCATTTTCACTTAAGTTGGCCGCGTTAGTACATTGCATGGAAAAATTGACACTAGGCTTCACGTGGCATTGGCTGAGGTAGTTTAGTGAATCTATTAATTAATACTCCCTCCGTCCCAACGAAAAAGCCATTTATTTCCTTTTTGAGCGTCCCATTTAAAAAGCCACTTTCCCAAAAAGGAAACCTTAGATCACTATTCTCTCCACTCATTCTCTCTCCTACTTTACTTTTACACTCACAACATTCTCTTTCTTACATCACCTCCCACTCATTCTCTCTTCTATTTAATTTTTCATACTCACAACATTTAAACTTTTTCTCTTTCCTACATCACATTTCTTATTTTGCGTGCCCGACTAATTTTGTGACTCTTTCGCTGGGACGGAGGGAGTATTAATTAATATATAAAAGCTGAAGTCATTGGACTTCATTTTCCCGCTCTCATTTGGAACTTTCTGGAAGCCACTGTCTTAGCGTATTCCTTAGCGTATTCCGGCCTCTCCATCTTCTTCTCTCTCTCTCTCCGAAGACTCCCTCTCTTTTCTCAAGGCATCACTTCCTCTTCCCAAAAACATCCCCGTCTCAAGCATCGCTCCCTACTCCTCTTCTCTCGCTCATTTAACCCACAAACGCAGATCGCCATTTCCAAGCTAAACCCTAGATCTCCCTGCAATGGCGAAACGATTGATCCCACTGTAGAAATAGGTCTAATCCGCTGTAATTTCGTCATCCCTAATCACTTATCTGTAAGTAATTTTTCTGATTAGCTTCTTCTTAATCTGCAATTAAAGATCGATGGGTCGAAATTTCTGATTAGTCTACTTAATTTGACTTTTAATTTTTTTTATTTCTTTCCCAAATGTTCAGGATAGAGAGGGGAATTGGCAAGCTGTAAGTTACTGTTTTTTACTCGCTAATTAATATCTATAAGTTTAAATTCAATTGATCGTTCAATTGTGCTGGTGACTAAGTTTTTTGCATGTGAAGTTGTTTGATTTGAATTAAATGTTTGTTGGATTGATCTGAGGTTTTGAATTTTGTATTTTTTGTTGCTTTGGCAGACTTTGAATCAGTTCGATTTAAGCTTATACAGAGTTGGGGAATTGAGAGCTATCTTGGAAATGATAGGGGAAGGTTTGGATACATTGAAACACAGGGCACAAGATATGAATGAGGCACTCAGCAGGGATATGATTACTATCAATAGTTATATAAGACACTCAAAAACTGAAGTTCCTGCGAGAACTATTTTAAGATGGACGTCAGTATGTAAATTGATCTTCTTCAAATACAATCTTGATCTTTTCTTATCACACACACACACACAAAAAAAAATGGACGTCAGTTTGCTTAAAGTGGATGTGTCTTGTCTTACCGTTTTGATAGCTATCACGATTTATCCCCATGAATGTGAAGAATATGAGCTGGACTCAGGTTTTTTTATACTCTATTTTGCAGGTCAAAGGACTTTCTCATGAATAGTTCGCAGCCCGTAATGATTTGGCCCTCGCACTGCCCGATAGAATTCAAGCCATACCTGATGGAAGTGCAGCTGCACCCAAACAAACTGGGGGTTGGGCAGCTTCAGCTTCTCGCACACAAATAAAATTTGATTCAGGTGATTGATTGGCTTCATTAAGCTCGTAATTGGTGCTCTTTCTGCTCGTATATTGCTGTCATTATTGCTTAAATAATTATCAAATCTTACTTTTTTGAATGACTGATGGATCTTTGAACTTTATATCACAAATTGCTGATTTTCTCAAGTATGTCTGTACAAAGTTGCCCTTTATCTTCATGAACTTATTTAATGACTGATGGATCTTTGAACTTTATATCACAAACTATTGTGATTGTTTTTGTGTTTTTATAGCATCTTAAATTACTTCTGTTTTTAATGATTTTGGTTGAAAGCTCATTAGACGTTGATGTTTTGCATCTATTCGTTATCCATTTGTTTGGAGCTTCGTGCTCTCTATCGTTTGGAGTAGAGTTCTGAAGTGTGGTTTACGTTTTGATGATTTTATGTCCACATTATAGTTTTTGCTCACCATGATCTTCTTTCAACAATGAAAGGGCTCGGGGCATTGCTTATGCATTAAAACTAGAGCTCGAGGGAAGAAAAAAATAAGATGATTCAACAATGTCTATGTATGACCATTATATTGTCGAACTATTATGGGCTCACAGGACAGGGCCGTAGTTCTAAGGGAACTTCTATTCTAATTAAAACGTTTTGATGTTAGGCGCAAGCCAAGTGGCATGCACTCCAAGTGTTTGTAAAAAGTACTCAATCATAAATTCCCCAATTTTTTCCTGCATGCCCATAACCCGCCTATCAATACAAAATGCCTCCCTCCCTTGAATTTCGCCTTCAATCTCTCCGCTCCATCTCTTCATCCAAAAACAATGGCGACCCCCTTTGACCCCCAACAATGGAGACCCCCTTTGACCCCCCCCCCCAAATCTTTTCCTTTTCGGCTCCTGCAACTCCTTCCTTCTCATTCATCCACCATTGTTATACATTCTTCTTGCTACCCCATTCCCCCTTTCAAAGAACCTGGTTGATCGAAAGCTGGGTTCATCACCATTTTTGTGTTAGTTAATTATCAAATTTTGAATTGTATACGTTGTGCAGCTTATTATCAGGTTCGCCATTTTGTTAATTTTTATAGTTTTGGTAATTGGGTTGACTCCCATATTTTGGATACAGAGCTTGTAGTGATTTTAATGAGTGTAGAGAGGACCATTGCCCATTGAACTTCATTTTATATTTGAAGTTATTGATCAGTTTTGTTATATTAACAATTAGATTGGGTCCATATTTTCAATTTAGCACTTTTGTTTTGAATGAGTGTTGAGAGGATCATTGATCACTGGGTTTCAAATGATCTTTTGTATATATATATTTTTTTTTGATAATTTTGATACTTTAGCACTTCTGTTGAGTTCCAATCTTGAGTTGGAGAGCTTTTAATGATTTGAAGAGTGTATAGGTTCATTGCTCTTTGGATTTTCCTTGATTCTTGATTTTTTTAGTACAAATTTTGATATTTTAGCTGTTGGGTGATTCTCGCATTTATATTGTTTATTGGGTATTGTTGGTTTTGTTGTAAGGAGAGCTTTGAATGATGTAGTGAGTGGAGATAAGATCATTTTCCAATAGGTTCTGTTTAGTTTTCTTTTTTGAATTGCCTATTGGCTATTCCGTGTTCGTTATATTGGAAGCCTTTGAGTGATTGTAGTTTAGCGGACATAGGAGTAGGTTCAATATGTTTTTAGATTTTTGTTTATTATCATTGACAACTCACCCTTTGAGTTGATTGACTGAAATGAGTGGAGGGGGGATCATTGCCTCTTGGGCTCCATACGTGTTTCTCATTTTTGTGTTGGGGTCTTGGCCACGTGTTCGTTGTGCGGGACCTATGGGTGGAAATGAGTATACTAAAAGTATTGTTTCATGCCTGATCTCAAGCCAATTTATGAGTATTACTGCAACATATAAGAAGGATATAGCCAGGGAACTTGACTATTGCACCCTGGATTGTGTTAAAGAGACAAAATGATATGATTTCCTTAAGAATCACCTGGCTTTGCTGTAGAAGATTCTTACTATTAATTTAATTTTCAGTGGGGAATTTGTTGTGGTCAACAAGCACCTCCTACATGACTTAACTGAAATGGGCATGTGGTCTCCCACTCTTAAGAACCAGATAATCTATGAGAATGGCTCTGTTCAAAAAATTTCCGAGATTCCTGAAGACCTCAAAGCTATTTACTTGTACGGAGCTGAGATATTAATAAAAGTTCCAGTATCTCTTTGTTATATAATTATTTATATTTCCAATTTCTGGTCCCTTAAAAAGTTTTTATGCATTCAGGACTGTTTGGGTGATCAAGCAAAAAATGTTGGTAGATATGGCTGTTGATCGAGGATGCTACATTGACCAGAGTCAGAGTCTTAATATACACATGGACCAGCCCAATTTTGGAAAACTTACTTCCCTGCACTTTCATGCATGGTCCAAGGTATACCTTGCTTTTAACATAGTAGTTGATTTTATAGATTTCAATTAGAAAAGCTTTACTGTTTCCTTGATTTTTGTTGTCAATCTTTCTCATTTGCACTTCACTTTGTTTATCAAATCTTATTTTTTTGAATAATTAGACGGCCTGCTTGATGACAAATACTTCCAGCAAACTGAAGAGTCAAGTAAATTCAGATCAGAGTATGAAATGCGAAAAATGAAACAGGCAAGAGCTTGTTGCAAGTCTGTTTTTTATCTTATTTAAGTTAGAAACTTTCTTTAATTCTAAATTATACATGCTGCACTCTTTAGCTGTTTCTTATAGTTTTTGCATCCCCTTCTGATTAACTTCAGTATAAGATGGTAACTTGAGAATCGGCATTCACATATGATACTGATGGTAACTTGAGTATTGGCATGCACATATGAGAGTTGTACGGTACAACTAATCTCGTACAAAGGTTTTGGTGTTTGTTTTTGTGTTTAGAGCGTATTCCATGCCACCACATGCTAGGTGTTGCTATCTTTCCCAACACCTGGGGGAATTTAGAAGCTGGAGAACTTCACTCTCCGCAAGTATTATCAGTCACTCCAGTTTCATCAAATATCCGTTACAAGGAAATGTATCATGGTACCATGATGAAAGTCTAGAACAAGTATTATCAGTCACTCCAGTTTTATCAAAGTTTTTTGGTCGTGCGTTTAACGCACGGGTGTTATACTAGTTGTTTATTAATGACTCAGCATAGCATTGTTGTTAAAGCCTTTATTTTAATTTAGTATCATTCTTAATTTAGTATCATTCTTCTAAATCAGCAGAGAGATAGAGAACTCGGTAGAGAGAGAAAGAAAGTCCTTCCTCCGTTCCAAAACCATTTTCAATTTATATTTTTCAAAAATTCTAGAAAATCAACCGTTAGTTCGATTTACGATTCGTCTGCGGCAAAGCAGTCAGTGAGACGAAGGGAACATTTAGAGCCGATCAGATCGTCTTTTTAATTTGGCAGATTTTTAAGTAAGTTATTATGATTCCGTTCTATAATTGTTCATAAATTATATAATGATGCTATTATGATGTTATAACTGAGTTTTGATGATTTTGGTGGGATTATTTGGGTTTTGAAATGATGAAATAGGGTGTTGGGGAAAAGTGAAGTGAATGGTTGAGATAGGATCAATGACAAAGTTTAAATTTGTGTTATATACTCCCTCCGTCCCAATAAAAGCTTCACCAATTACCCAAAAGGGCGTCCCGTTAGAAGCTTCACCTTTCCTTTTTTGGACATAAAATATTTTTATTTCCTCCACTCATTCTCTCTCCTACATTATTTTAATACTCACAACACCATTATAATTTATTATTCCCTCCACTAATTCTCTCTCCTATTTTCAAATTACACTCACAACATTTTTTTTCCCTCCCATTACCATAATTCCCGTGCCCAAGAAAAATGGTGAAGCAATTGGTGGGACGGAGGGAGTATATTCTTTGATGATATTATTACCATATAAAGAATTAATGATGAAATTGACAATTTGATTGGATCTTGAAATGATTTTGGGAATGATGAAGGAATGATTTTGGAAGTAAGTAGGAAATAAGGGTGATAAAATGGTTATATGACTTGGGAAAAAATATGGAGTATTGATTTGGAAACTTATAATAAAGTTGGCTAAGGTTATATAGACATGGTTGTAATAATTGGGATGAAAATGAAATGGCTGATTTATTATATATGTTGTATGGCATGGGGAAAAATATAGTTATAGTTTAAATATATATATATGTACAAAGTGGAGTTGGTTTAGTTAAATGAAAGGGGATCTTGGCTTGATGGTTAGGATGGGAAGAGTAAAGTGATTATCGTAGATCATACGACTTGGTAGGAAAGTTAATTGTCATGACCTTAGGAATAGGGTTGGAAATGACGAATTTATTGCTTTAATGGTTGTTTAGGTTAAAATGTGATTTAAATGGGATGGAACCATGTTTCTTGGTGTTGAAATGGGACCAAAATAGAGGAGTTGAGGAATATGTAAAAAGGGTTATATTATGGTGGGTGAATTTGAAACATGCTATAGATATGCTATATGGCATGAAGGGAGTATAGGTAAAGGTTAAAACTTAGGTATACTGCTGTTTGAAGTTAGTTTGTGGCACTTTGCAGTTGCTGAAAAGGAGAGAAATGCGTTTGATATTGTTGCTGATGTTATGCAGCAAATAAGAGTGAGTTTTGGTGTTGGGCACGACTCGTGCCCTGGAGCACGAGTCGTGACCCTCAGTGGTAGTCGTGATGGTTTAGGCAGTCGTGCAGGGTTGTGGCACGACTCGTACCCTGGAGCACGAGTCGTGCTCAGGACTGATTCAGGGTATGAATTTCAAGCAGTTTGGAACCTAAGCAATTTAGTCCGGATTTGGTCCATCCTTAATTATAATCCTAGAACAACATGAGTACTTTACAATGGCGTTTTAAATAAACCAAAATGATATTGAGAAGGTCCTTAAATCTTGCTTTGAAATTAGTTGAAAGACTTTATTCAAAAAGGTAACCAAAGTAATAAAAACTTGGTAAAGGATCATGTAAACTTTATAAAAAGTGTTCAATGGTATGCCAGGAATATCTAGGCCTACTTGATTTCATTGGGGCCATTTATAATAACTTATTCATGTATATTGGTTCATAAATTGTATGAAATAAATGTTGCACTTCTTTATTGGTTTGAACAGGAGGATTAATACCCTGTTGCTGAATTGTTGTTATTTAATACTGTTAAATTACATGTTACACTATTTGAGGTTAAACATGAGTAATTGTACCATGTTATATATTGTTATCCCTATGTGGATTTAATTTCAAGTAACTATTATGTGCTTGAACTTGTGTTAATCAGCTGATGTTTAGGGGTATAACGGAATACGATCAATTATGGAAAGTGTGACCTAATGTGATCGGATTACGTTATACCTGTGACTGTCCCCTTTTGTGGCCACAGATTGGGGTTATAGCATCTGTATTGAGCCAAAAGCCTTACAGAGTTGCTAGTATCTTATATGGTTCCCTGAAAAACGGGTCTTATAAGATGTGAATATGCTTAAGCAGTTCACAAGAGAGGATTTATCATAATAGCTCTCTCCGTTATATGGTATTGGTTCTGGTGGAGTTTTATCTTCCGATATTGTACGACTTATTAGTCAGACGGGAAAAGGTAAACCAAGGTAATGTAATGTGTTTACGGCTTTTTCAAAGTGTTGTATACACCTTATATGTGATGCATCTTACTTGGCATATTGTTGCATGCATAATAACTTATTGAGATTTATTCTCACCCTTCTCCCTTTAATGTTTTAGATCGGGCTGAGACAGGAGGACCCGGCCAGTGAGGACGGTGCGGAGTTTGTACTTGTCTTTTGGGTTGTTGGGTACGTTATGTTCTAGATGGGTTGTATTTTGGTTTAGCTCCTTGGTGGAGTTGATGAATATATAACTTTGTTTCAAACTTAAACTTTGGAAACTTTTGTAAATGTTGTCATTAAGTTGATTTTAAAGTTAGTTCATGTTTTATCCCTTTTCCTCCAAGTGGAGATGACCCCAAGTTAGTATTGAAGTTAATATTAAGGTTTTGGTCTTTTTAGTTAAGTCAAATGTTTTAAAAAAATTACAGGTGGTCTTTCTTAGTTTGGACTCTCAGGCTCGGGACACGTGTTAGGTTTCGGGTCGGGGTGTCCACACACAGCCCTCCCGTCACCCTTCAATCAGAAATCAAAGGGAAAAGACTAAAATACCCTTGGTAAACAGTCTAAGTCCGGCCGAACTCTTTGTGCAAACTTTCTGAAATTGCCAGCAAGCCCCCCAAAGTTCCAAAATACCACAAAACCCTGGAAATCAGTCTAAGTCCGTCCGAACTCTTACTGCATTTTTCACCCTCTAAATAGGAGGGCTGTCAAAGCCAGAAAAACAACATTTTTTCACTCCAAAAATCACTTCACCCACGGCCTAAACTGAGTTTCACCCCTCCCGAGCTCCCGTTTTGTCTCGATTCGCGTGAAACTTCCGTATTTCGATCAAATACGCCCCTCTCTCTGATCTCTCGTTTCGTCTCGATTTACGCGCCAGTCGCTACAACCGTTTCGAACCACGTTATTGAAATGTAGACGCCTCCGTCTAACGGGGTCCAATACGTTTTAGCCCCTCGATCCTCTTCTCTTCCCGTAAGAGAAGTAATCACGGGTTAAAACGGCGTTCCGACCCCGTTCCGTTTACTTTTTATGTCATTTAACATTCCGGATCGATCGATCCGTCGATCGTCATTTACTTTCTGTCATTTACAATTCCGAGCCATTTTGGCTCATCGATCGTCATTTACAATTCCGAGCCGTTTTGGCTCGTTGATCGTCATTTATGATTCCGGATCGTTTGATTCCGTTGATACTGCTTTAAATACTGTCATTTACAAAGTCCGACCCGTTTGGATCGTGATAGTATTTACTTTTCAAAGTCCGAGTCGCAACCCGATTCGTTGATTGCATACCATTTAATACGCTTTTTCCCGTAAAAATTGTTAACAATGTAATGCCCGGTTCAAAACCGGAGTTCGTCCATCGAACTCTCTTTCAAAAACGCGTGAAATGACGTTTGGCATCCGAACGTTCATCTTCAAACTAAAAGCCGCCATTTGACACTCAAAATCATTTAATACGCCTTTTCCCGTAAAAATCGTTAACAATGACTCGTCCGGTTCAAAATCGGAGTTCGTCCTTCGAACTCTCTTTCAAAAAAGCTCAAAATCGACGTTTGCCACGCGAACGCTCATTTCAAACTCAAAACCGACGTTTGTCATTCAAACGCTGGTCTTTTCAAACAAAGTCACCTAATCAACGTTTGACATTCAAACCAAGATTAAGCTTGTCATTCAAGCCCCCCATTTCAAAATGCAAACACACACACACACGCACACGTTTTCGAGAAAGGTAGAAAGACTCGTCATACGAGGCGTTTCGGGTGATCTCGTAATACTCTTCCCGAAATGTAACATGACCTCCGAACCTAACAATCTCTGGTACTCAAAGCTTTTTACTCGTTTTTGCTACCAATAAAAATGACCCCTGTTTTCAAAGCCTTTTCCTAAGTTTTTGCTACCAATAAAAACGACACCATTTTCACTAAAGCCGTTTCTCAACGTTTTGGGCTCAAAATACAAAAAACCGCGTGACGACTCCTCATTTTCCTTCCCATGAAGCGAGGTCTCAGACACCAAGCCTCCGCGAAAGACAACCGCCTTTCCGTGCCCGCGCGCGAAAATCTCGGGTAATTTCACCCTCTTGACATCTTGAAGCACAAATGCTAGCCATTAACTTTCTCACCAACCAGGTGCAACAGTAGCAACAACACAAAATCTAGGGAGAAACGCGTTTCTCCATAAGTTATGGAGAAACGGGTCCCGACATGTCGCGCGACAATGAGCTAGATAGCCAGAAACCTATGAAAGTGATATCCAGAAACCTTCAAATGAATATCCAGAAACCTTCAAAATGTTTCTGGATATACATTTGAAGGTTTTCGGATATCCGAAAACCTTCAATAGCAATTTCCTCGATATGCCCTAACACATTTCGGATATGCACCTAACAGTTTTACGGATATGCACCTAACGGTTTACTGGATATACATTTCACATCCTTCCTGGCTATCAAATACAAAGCTTCCGATTATCAACCGCAAAGCTTACGGCTATCAAATGCAAAGCTTCGGATATCCGAAGCTTTTGGTCTTGGCCTTGGTTTTTTTTTTTTCCTCGATATACATTTCACATCCTTACGGCTATCAAATACAAAGCTTCGGATATCAACTGCAAAGCTTCTGGCTATCAAATGCAAAGCTTCTGGATATCCAGAAGCTTTTGGTCTTGGCCTTGGGTTTTTTTTTTCTGGTTATCAAATGTAAAGCTTCTGGCTATGAAAAACACGTTTCTCCATAGTTATGGAGAAACGCGTTTCTCAGCAGACGCACTCTAGCAACAATTATAGAACATGGTAACTAGGCGAAGCTGAGTTATTTTCGATAATATCACTATAAAAATCTGAATTCTTATCGTGGAGCTCACAATAAGGTTCTTAAATTCATGGATGGCTTTTTGGCATTTAAGGCCCCCTATCTGTAAAGGTACACGGCTGCATTTCCAGTCTACCAACGTTTGGGTCCAATACTTCTCTGTATGACAAACTTTTAGGTATTTTTTGCTCTGATTAAAGGACAATTTGAAACTAAATGCCCTAAATAATCTGAAGAATGGGGCTATTGTACCCACTAGCACCCCAATAAACTGTACTATTATAATCGGAAAAACTGATCACTTGTAATCTGATTCACCTTCCTGACGAGTTGGATTACGGTTGCCACTATATGAATGAGGAAGATATACTAGGAGTAAAAAGAACGCAACGAAAAAAAAGATTGCTCCAGATGCAGAGCAAGTTGGAGAACAAGCCATTACAAACTGAGGGTTACTTGTTTCTGTCATAATCCAATATTTACTTACATCACTTATCAGTTTTCAACTGTGGACAAGCTTCGTGTTGGATCAGATTCCTCGATAAATGCTATTTTGAGCATCTGATTGTATTTATACCGTAAAATCTTCTTCGAAATGGGAATCAGTAGACAGTTGAATGGAAACATTCACAATAATAGTGATTACGAGGATACCCAAAGCTACGATGTTCAAGAGAAGTTCACGGCTATTCATGGATCCGAGAGAAGGCATAAAATTAGCCATCATGATACACATGAAAGCAATGCTACTTATCTTTGTAGTCTGATCGTCATCACTTGGCATGGGGTTGTTGAGATCCACGGGGAGTTTCATTGCTATGGCTATCATGTTAGAGAAGCAGCATTGAGAGTGAAATATTTGCAAGGAAACTAGAGCTATTTATTTCGGAAACCATGGAAGATGTCAGTTGCCATTGCAAGAGTGCATACTAGAGATGCTGCAGCTACATACACGCCAACCCATGACATTGGTGCGCTATACTTTTCCTCCAATATTTGCTGGTAATCGACGGTGGGATTACCTGCAACTACCGTCATAATTGTTTCTCTCCAGTGAGCGAAAGAAGAAAACTGTTTGTATTGTAGGGGGGAACAAATAAATGAAAAGATGAACAAATTGGTGGGGGTGAATCTTGAAGAACAGGGAACAATTCCAAGTATTATAGGAAGGAAGGTCTATATTGCTGAGTAAAACAGGGAACAACTAAGTTGAACTTTGATCGACGTTTAATAATAAATTGTTCAACTTCATAGAAATTTAAAAATAGTGTTTCCATTATGTATTAATAACTATTTTTAGAATAGTATGAAGATAATCAAGTTTTGGTAACTTTTTTTTTGTCAAAGTTGACCAATAGAGTCAAAATGCAATATTAATTTTTGGAACGGAGGGAATTTGTTTATCTTTAAAAAGTCCCATTATTAATTTCAATGGGCTAAGATAATCAAATTTTGGTGACTTTTTTTGTCAAAGATAACATTCAATTTTGGGATGAAGGGGTAAATATTCTACTCCCTCCGACCCCGACTTTTCAAACATTTTGTAATTTACCCCTTCATCCCAAATTATTAAAAAATTACAATTTTACTACAAAAAATTACATTTTTAAGTAAGCAAAATTCAACTGGACAAGCTCCAAATCCCTCTACATGACGAGCTATTATTAGGAAAAACTTCCCTAGGGCCCCCAGCTCAGATTTTATTCCTTTTAAAGAATACCTTTTTGTAAATCCCAAATAAATAGCTCTTCCCAGATTATAATTCTCCAGACACCCCTATGCTTCCCCTAATTGGTCTTTGGCTCGTTCGCTCCCTAACATGGCGCGATCGCTATGTGGCTTCTGGTCTTTTGGTTCGGCCGCTCCCATTAAAGGGGTGCGGTCGCCCCCTCCAATTTTTAGCTTAATGCCCTCCATTTTCTGCGCAATTTCCATTCCAGCTACAATAAAAGGCAAAATGGTCTTATAAGTTTATTATAAGAGATGATTTGGTCTTATTATTAAGCTATAAGAGTTGTAATGTGTAAATTATGAGATTAATTAATTGTTATTATTGAAATTTTACTTCTTTTTTTTTTGCTGAATTTTTTTGTCTTAAAAGTCAATTATAAGAGATGAATTAGTTATAAAAGACAAGTTGGTCATATAATTCAGCTATAAAAGTTGTAATGTGTAAATTATGAGATTAATTCGTTGTTATTATTGAAAATTTTAATTTTTATTGAAAAAATTTGTCTTATAAGTTATAAAAGAGACAAATTAGTTTTATAAGTCACTTATAAGAGATGAAATAGTCTTATAAGTCAATTATAAGAGCTAATTGCTGTTTGACCGAATATAAGAGTCAACATTAATAAAATATTAAAAAAAATATTTTATTTTTCTTAAAAAAAAAGTGAACAAATGGCTCTTATACTTTAATTATAAGAGATGGTCTTATATATCAGTTATAAGATCTGACTGAGATTTTGGATAGAAGGGCAGTTTAGTCTTTTGCCAGTGAGGGACGTATTTGATATTTTGAATCTAATATGTTATGCGTTGGGTTTAAATCTCGGTGGAGGGGCGAAGAAGAGGAAGCGACCCCAATTATTATTGCTCCCTAGTCAACAGCGCCATTCTGATTTAAATACTAGGAAAAATAACGTAAATAACAGAATAAATGATATCCCTCATCTTGCGCCTAGAATCCCGCAAGAAGTTGATGAAGATCACGATATCCGTTGAGAAATGTTGTGTGAGCGTTGTGGATAGCCTTTGTGGTTTTTGACTTGGTCCATAATTTCTCTGAAGTTTGATAACGGTTCCTGAAAAGTTGGCTCATAATAATAACTCTACAAAACGTATTTTCAGCCAAGTTGCATTATCAAGTTGTAGGTTCAAGATGTTAATCCAGGATGAGATGTCAAGTTGTAACATGTTGCTGTGAATTTTCCACCCCAAACAATTGTCCCTAAATTTTGAATTTTTAAAAGAAGTTAAAAAGTCGAAATTTTACTTTTACCCGCTGGCGCCCACGATCTAATTAATTGGGCGGTTTTTAGACGTGACAGCTTCTAGGCCTTTAGGATTTAGTCTTTTGAGTGTGATTAGAAGTCTCTCAACCGTCAAGTCATTCTTCCTTTAAAGTGCAAACATGGCAGTTCTTTCGTTCTTTAACATTTGGTAGTTTAAGAAAAAGGATTTTCCATCTCATACCTTGGTGAGTCTCTGTTTTCTCTAAATTTCTTTTTCCTCTTGTTTTCTCCTTGTCTAAGATGGGTAAGATCAAAGAAATTACTAGCCCTAGTTCCCAGTTACCCCCCGGCTTCAGGTGTCTAGGCATTATAGATCATCCTGAGGATGAAAGGTGTCAATTGTCCCTTGCTAGCATCGAAGACCTTCAAAAGAATTCCGCTTTCCACGAAGGTGTTGAATTTATGGATCCCAACCCTTGCCTTACCTCTGATTGTATGTCAAAGGAATGGGTTTGCTTTCTTGAGTACCCTTTTACTATTGGTCTTAAGTTTACTTTCTCTCCTCTGATTACTCATTTTTTCGAAGCTATTGGCCTTGCCGAATGCCAACTCATGCCCGTTGGTTGGAGGGCTTTAGCTACTTTAGATAGGTTGAGTGCTGAAATCGGGTTAAGGGTTGGTCTAGAGGAGTTTGCTTGTTGCTATGATATTAGGGCTCATGGTAACTTTAGGTTTGGTTTTAGGGTGAAGAGTAAGGCTCTTAGTTTGGTTGTGGATTCTTTGGACTCATATAGAGGTTGGAAGAATAGTTTTTTCTTTGTGAGGAAGAATACTGTAGAGGGCGGTGAGAAAATGGCTAATGGGTAGAAGAAAGAAGGTAGTTGCTTTATTCTTACCAATCACCTATTCATCATGAATTGTTGTTTCTTTCTTGCTAACCTCTTCTTATTTGCAGTGTCCAGGTTAAGTAATCTCTTTCCAAGGTTTGATGATTCTTTAGAAATTGTTCAAAAGGTGAAGGCTTTAGCCGAGGAGTCTCGTAAATTTGTCCCATTGCATGTTGTATTTGTTTCTGAAAGCGTTGGTGTGGAGGTTGATTCTAACAAGCTGCCGGATGAGTGTTCCCATAAGATGTCATCTGGTAAGCTTTTCCTTTTTCCCAACTTGATTTTCTACTTGTAATTTAACTCATCTAACTGTCTTGACTATTTGTTTTTGCAGTCTCCCATTCTCAAGTTGGCTTTGATGTGAAGGACATAATGTCCGGAATAAGAGCGAAAGTTGGGGTGAAAATAGAGGGTAGTAAGCCTCCTCTCCCAAAGGGTGAAAGTTCCAAGGGTGAGAAGAAGAGGAAGTTGGAAGATGTGGAGATAGTGAGGGTGCTAAAGAAAGATGACTGGCATGCTGACAATGCACTGGCCAATGTCGAATATTTTACCAAAAAGGTAGCATTGTTTCTCATTATGCTCAAGATATTCTTATCATGTAGAATTCTAATATGGGAACTTTTTCTTGTACACAGACAGTTAATCTGGTGGCCAATTTGGTCAAGGATATGGAAATAAAAGATGATAGGATCAAGGTGCTTAACTAGAAGGTCAAATTTGAGGCGTTTGGAGCCACACATGCTGAGAGTCAAGTGGAGGTTCATGCTGGTGAAATTTCCAAGTTAAAGATAGAGGTTGAGATTTTAAACAAGAAGCTGTCAACAACTGTTGAGGAGCATGTGAAGGAGCTGGAGGCTGCCAAAGAAAAGTTTATGTTTGATGCCAGCAAAACAGTGATGGAAAGTAGGATTGAAATGATCAAGGAATTTGAGATGGGGCAACATGTCAATTGGAGGATTGAAGATGAGGTTGCCATGATGAATGCATTCCTAGGTGAGGGTGCTGATGCTGGAGAAGTCAATTCGAAGTGTCAAGGTGTTGATAAGGGTGAGCAGGTTGAGGATAAACAAGATGAGAAGAAAGATGAAGATTGAGGTAAGTTTTCTGTTGGTTTCAAAAACAGTTTTAATTTGTTGGTTACTAAAAACAATTTCCTTTATGTTTGAATTTCAAATGAGGGGGTATCCTCAGAAACAACTTTATGGTTTGTAATTTGGTATTTTTGTCGAGGGGTTTGTCCTCGCTAGATAATGAATTTCTTAGGTTGTAATGATTTTTGGTGTTTGTTTGGACATGCATTTAGGAAACTGTTTGTTTTAAGTCAAGATGTGGCCAATTACTATGGTTATGTTGGTAAGGATCAGGTTGTTGATCCAATTTTGGGAAAAATGTAATCGCTTTTTAGGAAGGAGTTTTGAATGTGTAATAGGTAACAACCTATTGTTACCAATTTTGGGAATTTGACTTTAGTGAAAAGAGATGTTTTATCTTTTCAAACCTTGTGTACTTGTGGTAACATGTTGATGTTACAACCTGTTGTTTCAACTTGAGTTCATAATTTTAATTAAGTGCAAGAAGGTAATCAATATGTACATGACACATTGGCCCACCTACAACTTAATTAAAACATGAAAAACGTGCGCCCGGGCGAAGGTGTAAATATCCTTAACAACTTAAGAAAGATGCAAAATTATTGAACCTTTAGAAAGGTGTGTACCTTTTCATTTCGACTATAAATATTAGATTTTCGTTGGTGTGAATCTGATCCAATGTGTAGCAACTTGAAAACTGGTTGTGTAAGGTTTTAGCAATTTTGATACTTCTGCAACCTAAAACATCACCTTGTCATCTTGGTTTACTTTGCAACCTGAACTGAGCATGTTGATCAAGTTGTCTTGAGTATAGACCTTAAGTTGTCTTGAGAAATATAAATTAAATTGAAATAACATAATTGAAATAAAGTATAGTAAATCATACATGATTCCTGGAATTAAAAAAACAAGCCATTACTTACACGAAGTACAACTTGAGGTGGATTGCATTCCAATTTCTTGAAATCCTTACGCCATCTAAGGTTGATAGGCTATATACCCCCTTTCCAGCTTTTGGATCAATCAGATAGGGACTTTCCCACTTGACTGCAAACTTACCCGCATTTAGCTCCCTTGTGTTCTGAAAAACCTTCTTCAGCACCATGTCTCCAACTTGAAATCTTCTAATGCAGACATTCTTGTTGTAAGACTTATCAATCCTCTGCTGGTAAACCGCCATTCTGATCTTAGCCATATCTCTAAGTTCGTCAATAGTGTCTAGGTCTTCAGTGAGAACAAGCTGGTTGTCTTCCGGGGTTGTTAGACCATATCTAGTTGTTGGGATTATGAACTCCACAGGAATAACAGCTTCAGCACCGAACACCAAGGAATAAGGTGTCTGTCCAATTGCACTCTTTGGAGTATACTACCAGAAAAAACATGTTTTAGCGGCGGAATATACATTTCCGTCGCTGCAGCGTACCCAGCGCCGGAATTATTTCGTCGGTGGTCCGCCACTGGCAGCGCGTCGCTGCAGTCCGGCATTCCAATTTCCACCGGTGTACACCGACGGAAATATTATTCCGCCAGTGTCCACCGGCGGAAATTTTCGTCGCTAAGGTAATTTAATTTAATTAAAATTATAATTTCAGTGACAGAAATTTCCGTGGCTGATTTATTTTATTTTAATTAAAATTCTAAATACAGCGACGAAATATTCCGCCGCTGATTTTAATTATAGCGACAAAATATTCCGTCACTGTATTTAGAATTTTAATTAAAATAAAATAAATCACCGACGGAAATTTTCGCCACTGATTTTAAATACAGCGACGGAATATTCCGCTGCTGATGTAATTTTATTTAATTAAATTTTTATTTCACCTGCGGAATATTCCGTCGATGTATTTAATATTTTAATTAAAATAAAATAACTCAGTGGCGAAAATTTCCGCCGCTGATAATTCAATAAATAAAAAAAATAATCAATAATGTCAATTATAATATTTTTTTGTACCTGTTTTTGTATCTGATATAACAATTGATATCAACTATAAAACTATAAATCTAAAAACCTTAAAAATTACCTAAACTTTATTACAACAAATTAAATACCAAATGTTATTACAAATTCAAATAGTACAAAATCGGGACATCACAAATTAAAGTACAGTACCAAATCGGGGGTTCACAAAATCACATCGGGGGAGGGGCGGGGGGGACTGGAAAAGACTCCTGGCAATAGAGTCAGAAGGGGAGCCGGTACTCGAGTGCGTGTGGGAATACCGATGATGCTGCATACTCTGCATCTGGGCCATCATCAACTCAAATCGACGCTCTGTATCCTCTCGATACTGAGCAGCCAAGATCTCTCCTCAGCCAACCTTGCCTCTGTCTCCTCCCGATACTGCGCAGCCAAGCGTCTCTCCTCAGCCAAGATTCCCTCCACAAAGGAGATCCTCGAAACATACTGAGGATCGGGCCTGATCACATTCGAGCGACGGCCGGTCGACGACGATGGGCATTGCAGCCCGCGATCCCCCATCCCTAACACTCGGTCTCCTCTCTTTGGATGTCCATCTGAGGTGACCGCTTGCCAAACTTCAGGCACGAATGGAATGGGCTGGCCGGGAGGAGTACCTTCGAGAGTAACGGTGTCATGATATGCATTCTGTCAAAATAAAACAAACAAATATAATCATATACACAATATACATAAATAAATTTACATATTCAAAAGCAAGTCTTTTAATGATAGTTTACTTACAAAGGCTGATGCAGATCGATCATCAACTCACTGCGGAGGTTGATCGGCAGATATAGGAGTTCTAACATGCGTGCTAACGAACACATTCTCAAAACCAACATCGGAGCCATGTAACCTTTGCTATAATCATTAAATTAAAGTCACGATTCACCGAATAGATTACCAAATAATAAGGAAACATTTAAAATTTCACCGACTGCTTATGTTGAAAATATTGACTATGAAACCCTAGTTCCCATTAGTTAAGGATGCATTTACAATTAGATACTTTCATGATTCACCGAATAGATTACCAAATAATAGCAAACACTTATTTTGTGACTAGTAATTCGGCTGCAACAAAACTTTAAAATGGTCCCCTGTAGAAGTAGCCACATGCCTATTGTTTCTCTGATTTTCTGCCAACTCTCTAAGGTCCCTACGGTTCCTGATGTCCCTAAGGTTCCTGATGTTTCTGAAGCTACACATGAGTCAAGGAGCATGAAGGAGCCAGCTGCATCTCAAGGAAGTATTCGACTTGATGAAGAGGTGCAGCAGAAACCAGCTCATGCTGAAGCAAGTACTGATTTTGTGTTCTATTTTTCTAGCATTTGTTTTTAACCAAAATTTCTAACTGGATTGTGTTTTGTTCAAATTAAAGCAACTTAACTTCAAGGATAAATATTGGGAACAATGGAGTATGATATCGTAAATTCAAGATGTAAAGACAAGGAAATTTAACGAGGAAAGCCCTTGAACAACTTGTTCGCCGGCATAAAACCTCGAAATAGTGGAATTTTATTATTATGATGATGATGGAGTGTGTGAGTAAGTACAAAACCTGTGGAAATTCGTAATTGTGAGTGTGTCTATACATGTGATCGCCAAACTAGTTTAAATACTAGGAAAGATAATGGCAACAACAAAATAAATAAAAATCCCCCACTTTGCGCCTAGAATCTCGCAGGAGGTTTGATGAGATATCCGTTGTTGAGAAAATGTTGTGGATGGCACTTTGACTTGGTCTGTAACATCTTGGGGGTCTTGAATGCTGCTCCTAAAACTCCTATGTACTATCAATCCAGCCAAATGTACAGTCAGCCAAGTTGTCTTATCAAGTTGTTACTCCAGGATGAGATGTCAAGTTGTAATAGGTTTCTGTAGATCTTTAATCCCAAACAATTGCCCCATGAATTTTTGAGGTTTATAGGGGGGAGGTTTAAATTTCAAAAATTCAATTCTTAGCTGCTTTGACGTTAAATCCGGAAGAGGAGATGTTTACTTCGCGAGTTCTTAGGCATGAATGTAGGGCTAAAGTTATGGCATGGATTAGAGCAGAACCCGTAGATAAGGATGTTTGAAAGGATGCCTTCTCTATATAAGGAATGACAACTTGGTTTGGCTGTTCAAGAACTTTTGAGATTTTGCCGAAGAGTTTCTGCTTGCTGGAGTGCTCGAGGAACAAGATGTCATTTGGTGAGTTTATTTTGGGTTTATGCATGGATCTATTACTCTTGTTAAGGTGTTGATCTCTATTTTTTGCAGCGACCCGCTCAAAACCCAGGTTTGCAGCAAAGGCCCTAGTTGCCAAGTATAAGGGAAAGGCAGAGGCTGGTGAAGAGATTCTTCCGGTACCTTGCTTATGGATAGAATAGAATTTGAGGTGGATCTCAAAGTGGCCTTTGACATGCTGAAAGCGAAGGATGAAGAGATAGAGGAGGTTGGTAAGAAGCACGTTAAGGAGATGGAGACTCTTCGTGATGAGTTAGTGGCTGAAGCTGCTAAATCTGTTTTTGAAGCGAGGATCGAGATGATTAGAGAATATCAAGATGGTTAGCACTCAACATGGAACCTGGAGGAAGAATATGTAGCCCTAAAAAGGATTATACGCGAGGGGACTTATGATGTAAACTCTAGGATGATGGATACGGACAAAATAGGACAGATTGGTGAGACCCAAGAAGTAGGAGTAATAGATAAAGGCAAGGGTATTGCTTTTGTCTGAGAGGTATTTTTTCAGGATGTGAGGTTTTGGATATGCTTTGAACATTTCTGATGTTTCTTTTATGTTTTAGAATAATGTGATGGAACTTTCAAAGGATGAAAAGATGTTTCATTCTTGCGTGCGTTTGGTAACATGTTAATGTTACAACCTTTGATTTCAACTTGAGTTCATAATTTTAACTAAGTGTAAGAAGGTAATCAATATGTTCGTGACATATTGGCCCACCTACCCCTTAGCTAAAATATGAAAATCGTGTGCCCAGGCGAAGGTGTGGATAACCTTAACAACTTGAGAAAGATGCAAAATCTTTAATCCTTCTGAAAGGTGTGTACCTTTTTCCCTTTAATTGTGGGTATTTGAATAGGTTTAAATCCAACTAAATGAGCAGTAGTCTAAAACACGGGCTGTGTAGAGATTTATCAGTCGTGATGTTTTCCATTTTGACATATCTCTCTTCTTGGATATCTAAAGGTGGTCAAGTTGCTTTTATTATCTCATCTTGCAAAATAGAAACAAGTTAGGGTGGGTGTTAGCTTGGCTAACACCCCTCCGACGCTTAAGTCAGTAAGAGTTAGAAATATATATAAATTATTTTTTAAATAACATAATGGAAATAAAGTATAGGGAATCATACCTGATTTTCGGAATTGAAACGGATAAGCTTGTAACTTACATGAAGTACAATTTGAGGTGGACTGCATTCCAATTTCTTGGGATTCTTATGCCATCTAAGGTTGATAGGCTATAGGCTCCTTTTCCAGGTTCTGCATCTATTAGATAAAGACCTTCCCACTTGGCTGCAAATTTACCCGCATTTGGCTCCCTCGTGTTCTGAAAAACTTTCCTTAGGACCATGTCCCCAACTTGAAATCTCCTAATGCGGACATTTTTATTATATGACTCGGCTATCCTCTGCTGGTAGGCAGCCATCCTGACTTTAGCCATGTCCCTAAGTTCATCAATAGTGTCCAAGTCTTTCGCGATGATGAGTTGGTTGTCTCCTAGAGTCGTTAAACCGTATCTAGCTGTGGGGATAGTGAATTCTACAGGGATAACAGCCTCGGTACTGAATACCAAGGAATATGGCATTTGTCCGGTAGCATTCTTCGAGCTGGTTCTGTTTACCCAAAGTACCAAGGGTAATTCTTCGGCCCATCTTCCTTTCTTCTGGTCAAGTCGTTTCTTCAGGTTGTTTACTATCAGCTTGTTGCTGGACTCAGCCTGTCCATTTGCCTGAGGATGTACCGGTGTAGATATCACTAGCTTGATTCCCCACCTTATGCAGAAATCTTGCGTCTTATTACTAATAAATTGAGAATCGTTATCACATATGATCTCGGATGGGACTACAAACCGACTGATGATGTTTCTTTTTATAAATGATATCACTTCTTTATCCCTAATTTGCACGAAGGCTTCAGCCTCAATCCATTTTGATAAGTAGTCTGTCATAGCTAACATGAATACTTTGCCCCCGGGTGCCCTGGGTAGTTTGCCCACTATGTCCATCCCCCATTGCATAAAGGGCCAAGGTGATAGGATGGGATGTAGTGGCTCAGCAGGTTGATGCAAGATGTTACTGTGTCTCTGACACACATCGCACTTTTGAACATACTTGATTGCATATTGTCGCATGGTTGGCCAATAGTAACCTGTTCTTAATGCTTTTGAATATAATGACTTGCCTCCAGCGTGGTTGCCACATTCGCCATCATGTAGTTCGCTCAAGACCTTTTCAGCTTGTTCTGGTTCTAGGCATCTCAAGTATATACCTGTAAAGGATTTTCTAAACAGGATATTATCTATCAAAGTAAATCTGGATACCTTTATTCTGAAGGACCTTGGGCTCTTGACACAAACTGGGATTGTGCCATCCTGCAAATATTGAATTATAGGTAGCGTCCAGGATGTAGAGTTACTGATAGGTATGGTCACCACATTGGAGTGTTCGTTAGATTGGCATGTTTCGAGTTGATCTATGGCTGGTGCATAACGTGAATGATTGGGATAGTGTTGTTCAACATGCTTTTGCAACTTGAACCCAAGTTGGCTAATGCGTCTGCTTCAGCATTTTCTTCTCGTGGGATCTGTTCAAAAGTGAAGTCTGCGAATTGCTCAGCCAACATCTTAACATGTTGGAGATAACTTGTCATTTTAGCCAGCTTTGCTGTATAGGATCCATTGAAGTGGTAAGATAATAACAGGGAGTCAATAAATATATTGATATATTTAAAATTTAAATTCAAGGCAGTGGTTAATCCCATAACGAGGGCCTCATACTCAGCCTCGTTGTTCGTTGCTTTGAACTCACAAGCCACAGCTTGAGGGATGAGGTCTCCTTGAGGTGATTTCAGGACGATTCCAAACATGTGCCCCTTGCGTTAGAAGCACCGTGTGTATATAGTATCCAGTACCTGGGAGGGCCATTGCCTTCAAGCTATTGGACCTCGAGTTCAACCTCAGGCTGCAAGTTGGGACTGAAATCTGCCACAAAGTCTCCCAAAGCTTATGACTTGATAGCGGTACTTGCTTCATACTGTATGTCATAAGTACTGAGTTGTACTGGCCATTTAGCCATCCTACCTAACATCTCAGGTTTTCTCATCACACTTCGGATAGGATAGTTAGTCTTGACAATAATAACGTGGGTTTCAAAATAATGGTGTAATTTTATAGAGGCGGTGATTAAAGCAAGTATTAATTTTTCAAGGTGGGAGTACCTGGTTTCTGCATCAAGTAAGGACTTACTTATGTAGTATACAGGGTATTGCGTACCACCTTGTTCCCTGGCCAAGACCGCACTGACTGAAGTTTCAGATACCGCAAGGTACAGGAGCAATAGTTCTCCTTGCTCTAGTTTGGACAATAACGGCGGGGTTATGAGATATTCCTTAAGTTGGATGAAGGCCGCTTAATGTTCACTGGTCCACTGGAACAACTTTTTCTTTCTGAGTACATCGTAGAACAACCTGCATTTGTCAGAAGACTTAGAGATAAACCGGTTGAGGGCTGCCACTCTGCCTGTAAGCCTCTGTACGTCTTTAACGGTCCTGGGTGACTCCATGTTGGTAATAGCCTTGATCTACTCAGGACTCGCTTCAATGCCCCTCTTGGTCACCATATAACCGAGGAATTTCCCAGTCCTGACTCCAAAATGGCATTTTGAGGGATTGAGATTCATGTTGAAGGCTTCCAAGATGTCAAATGCTTCTCCGAGATGTTCAACGTGATCTTCAATGTGCTTTGACTTTACTACCATGTCGTCGATGTAGACTTCCATGGTTTTTCCAAGTTGATCTTTGAACATCAGGTTCACCAACCTTTGATAAGTTGCACCTGTATTTTTTAGTCCGAATGGCATAGCAATATAACAATATATACCTTCAGGGGTAATGAAAGCAGTGTCTTCTTGGTCTGAAGATTCCATTTGGATTTGTTGATATCCTGAGGAGGCATCCATGAAGGTTAGGATGTCGTGGCCGGCCGTAGCATCCACCAGGGAATCAATATGTGGCAAAGGAAAGGGTTCTTTCGGGCATGCTCTGTTTAAATCTGTGAAATCCACGCATACACGCCATTTGTCATTCTTCTTTTCGACGACTACCACATTGGCCAACCACCTCGGGTAATCAACTTCCCTAATCATCTTGGCTTTCAGCAGTCATGTAACTTCTTCCTTTATGATCTGGTTGCGCTCATGTGCGAACTTCCTTCTCTTCTGATGGACGGGCTTGACGTTAGGATCAACATTCAACTTGTGAGTAATGATGTCCTTGCTAATCCCAGTCATGTCCTCGTGTTTCCAGGGGAAACAGTTGGCTCTATCTCAAGAACTCTACTATACTTTCCTCAATTTCATGAGGGATATCAGCTCCCATTAACACCTTGACATCGGGTTTGGAGGGGTCAAGTTGAACTTCTTTGATGTCACTTTCAGCCACCTCTAGGGCATCTCGTGCCTTTTTCTTTAATTGCTATGCTTGTCTGGGGATGCTTGTTGCCTTCATTGACACCTTGTAACATTCCTTCGTCGTTTGCTGGTCTCCCTTTACTTTGACGACTCCCCAAAGAGTTAGCAACTTGATGCATTGGTGGTAAGTTGATGGAATTGCCTTCATGTTGTGGATCCAGGGTCTCCCCAGGATGATATTGTAAGATGACTTCCATTCGATGACGCATAATTTCTCCATGGAATTTACTCTTTCCACGTAGACTGGCAACTTGATCTCCCCGTAAGTATGCTTGGTTTCTCCGCTGAACCCAACTAGAACAGATGAACTTCGAGTGACGTGCTCAAGTGGAATGTCCATGCTTGCTAAGCTGTCAGTGGTCACTATGTTGATGGAGCTTCCGTTGTCAATCAGAATGCGCTTCACCAAGCAATTAGCAGCTTGTAGAGTTACTACGAGAGCATCATGATGGGGATCCAAGATGTCACCCTTGTCGTCTTCATCGAACGTTATTTCTTGGCCACTGTCCTTCACTGATGGTCTTGCTGGTAAGTTCAACCTGTCTTATTTGGAATCAGAAGCATGACGCTTGGCAGCTGAGTAAGATGTTCCACATATGTCTGATCCTCCACTGATCATGTTGACCACTTTGGTTGGGACTGGAGGAGTTGGTGGGTTCTCAGCCTGTTGCTCCTGATTATCATTTCGCCCACGCCTCTTGCCTAACAGATCTATAAGGAACCTCTTAGATAGAAGATGGCTGATTTCCTTTCTTAGGGTAATGCAGTTCTCAGTGGTATGCCCGAAATCCTCATGATAGGCACACCATTTAGACTTTTCCTTCCATCCTGAGGGCTTATCAGACCTTTTGGGCCATCTTGCCTTTTCACCCAAGTTGTCCATGGCATGTATAATTTCTGCAATATCAACAGAAAAGCAGTAGTCATATAATTTTGGTTATTGGGACTCATTTAATCACCATTATCATTGACAGTATTGACATTAGGGTGATCAAGTTTAGAGTAGGGTTTTCCCCTATTGGCTTTGGAATGGGACGTTTCCATCTTGCCACCAGAATGTTCGGGAGTGACACTCCTCTTAGCCGCCTTCTCCTGCATCAATTTATCTTCCTCCAACCGGATGAATTTGATGGCCCTCGTTCTGACTTCCTCTAGTCTCCTGCATGGGGTCATCACCAATTCTTCATAATGGGGAGAGTCTTTTTTTAGTCCCATCTGGAAGGCCTCAGTTGCTGTAGACATGTCCATGTTGGGGATGTCGACGGCTTCTTTGTTGAACCTGCTCAAATAGTCTTTCAAGGATTCATCAGGTTGTTGGACTATCCTGTAGAGATCACTGGTTAGTTTCTCAAAGACCCTGTTGCAAGAAAACTGATTAGTAAACATATTGATGAGTTGAGCATAGGATCCAATAGAGCCTAGAGGTTGGTTGATGAGCCATCGCAAGGCTGCACCAGTCAAGGTGGAATCGAAGCCCCTGCAAAGGCAAGCTTCCTTGAATTGTAGGGGAATGTGAATCACATCCATCTTTTCTTGGTATAGGGCGATGTGTTCCAACGGATCTGTTGTCCCATCATATTGTTTCATGGGTGGAACAGTGAATTTATTTGGTAACACCATATTTGCGATGGCTGGAGTGAAGCGTGACTCATTGTAACATGTTGGGGAAGCTTGATGGTACGCCAACGTGATCCCGGGTACGTTCGTCACCATCTCCCTCAATTCCTGTAATTATCTATTTATTGGATTTCCTGCATCGGGGTTAGCAGCAACATAATAAGTATTAAAATCAACTTGAGGATTAATACTTCCTGTTGGTCCTAGGATAGGTTGTTGGGATGTGGAGTCAAAACCATGGATAAAAGAATTTGAACCGCGGTCGGAGGAGTTGGTGAGATCAAGGAGGATTCTTCTGCAGCAGATTTGTTTCCTATTTTGATTAGATCTCCTCTTGCATTGGTGATTCCTTTTGGTAGTAATATTTGGAAGGACTTGTGAAGAAAGAAGATTACTTTCTTGAGTAGGAATCCTTTTATTACTAGGATTTGATTTATTGTTCCCTATAAATACATGTGATAGCCTAGAGACAAATTGTAACATCTGAAAATATTATAGTGAATATTTTGGCTTGGTAGCGCCCCCGGACGTAGTTGTTGTTGCAACGAACCGGGTTAACAATTCTTGTGTGTTCCTTTGTGTGTGATTTACTTTTCGTGTGTGTTGCATCTTATTATTCCTCCTAGCTCGGTCCGTTTCATTGCGTGGGCGTGATTTTCACAACAAGCGGTATCGAGCTCTTGGTTTTGTCGAATCATTGCTTGGGGTGTCTTTTGCTATGGATTTCTTGGGAGCTTTGGAGGATGGGAATAAGGTGGTGTTGATCGAAAAGTTTGATGGGACGGATTTCAATTTTTGGAAGACACAGATCGAAGACGTTCTATGGAACAAGGATTTGTATCTCCCATTAAAAGAAAAGCCGGCGGACATAGAGGAAGCAAAATTCGAAATCTTGGATCGGAAAGCGTTAGGGCTTGTTAGGCAAACGTTGACCAAGGATGTCGCGAAGAATGTTTTGGAGGCGAAGACTACCATGGAGATGTTGCAGATGTTGGCGAGCATGTACGAGGCACCATCGGCGGCGAACAAGGCTCATCTGATGAGGAAGCTGTTGAACATAAGGATGGTAGAGGGCATGTCGGCGACAAAGCACATAAGTGAATTCAAATCTACTGCGACCCAACTGTCTTCCGTGGCTGTTACTCTTGAAGACGAGGTACTAGCATTGATTTTACTTTCTTCTTTACCGGAAAGTTGGGATACGACTGCGATAGCAGTTAACGTCTCAACAGGAAAAGTGAAGTTGAAGTTTGCGGATGTCGTTGATGTGATTCTTGACGAAGAAATTCGTAGGAAGAGCAAGGGTGGGACATCGGGGCTAGCACTAAATGTCGGTGAAAAGAGTAAGGGTGGCAAGAAGGTGATTACTTGCTACGATTGTGGGGAGAAGGGGCACTTTAGGAGAAGTTGTCCGAAGCGGTCAGGCAGAGCGAAGGAATTGAATGTTGCTGAAGAGATGGCGGACATATTAATCTTGGGTGGGAGCAGTTCAACTGATTCGTGGGTTTTGGATTCGGGCTCGACGTTTCATTCGTGCACTAGTGCAGAAAGGATGGAGCAGTACATTCCGGGTGATTTTGGGGTTGTTCGCTTGGGAAACGATCATCCTGTCAAGGTCATTGGAAAGGGGGTTGTTCGGGTCAAAGCAACGGATGGGACTGTTTTACGGCTACGTGATGTGCGACATATTCCGGATTTGAAGAGGAACTTGATTTCCATAAGGCAACTTGATAAGGAGGGTTGTGTGGTGACCTTCGGTTGTGGGACATGGAAGGTAAACCGCGGAGCTAGCTTGGTGGCTCGTGGCGGCGTGGAAAATATGTTGTATACCACATGCAACATGAGTCGTTGGGGGAAACGAAGGCGCATCCCAATGATGAATGGTGGTGGCCGAGATCGCCATGGTGGGAGAAATTTCACTAAACGGTATGTTGATAGAAAATTGGGTAATGAAGTCGGCCGACGCGGAGCCAATTTGGTCAACATGGGAGCGGGATCTAGAACGGTGATGCGATGGGTTGCAAAGAACACACAAAGGTTCCAAGCTTGTGATTGTGTGGGGCACGTGGATTCGCGGCTGTTCGGGATCGATAGTTAGCAAGCAAGTGAGCGGGGATGTGCAGGGAGGATCATTCGGAATGAAGACTCGGAGCATGGTAGAACCGACAGTTATGTTGAAGCGTAGCTCAGCTTCAACTCACTTGGATAACTAGACAAGAGGCCGGGCGCTACCAACGCAATAGGCGGCCACCGAAATTTGTTTCAAGAGAGGTATCATGGATGGTTTGTCTCCGGGTGGGAGATTGTTGGGATGTGGAGTCAAAACCATGGATAAAAGAATTTGAACCGCGGTCGGAGGAGTTGGTGAGATCAAGGAGGATTCTTCTGCAGCAGATTTGTTTCCTATTTTGATTAGATCTCCTCTTGCATTGGTGATTCCTTTTGGTAGTAATATTTGGAAGGACTTGTGAAGAAAGAAGATTACTTTCTTGAGTAGGAATCCTTTTATTACTAGGATTTGATTTATTGTTCCCTATAAATACATGTGATAGCCTAGAGACAAATTGTAACATCTGAAAATATTATAGTGAATATTTTGGCTTGGTAGCGCCCCCGGACGTAGTTGTTGTTGCAACGAACCGGGTTAACAATTCTTGTGTGTTCCTTTGTGTGTGATTTACTTTTCGTGTGTGTTGCATCTTATTATTCCTCCTAGCTCGGTCCGTTTCCGCTGCGTGGGCGTGATTTTCACAACATAGGTGTCACAAATGTTGTCGAGGAGGTCTGGACAGCCTCAGGATTGATGACCACGCTGTCCGTGGTAGCATTAGTCATTGGTATGAATCCCACATTGTCGGTCAGTGCCCCCGTGTCCCTATCAAAGCCGAGTCTCCTTGGCTGGAATGGGGAGAACATACTGGATCCCATGTTGGGATTTATACCCTGAAAAGCACTAAGTGATGAATTCTGGCGTGCCCCGGACGAACCAGCTTGTAGAGATGAAACCTCACGCTGCAACCTGGTAACATTGTTCATCAGCATTGTGGAGGTGTCGGTTTGTATCATCATCTGGCGTCTTAATTCAGTTATCGTATTAGTCAGGTTGGAGACGAGGTCCGATGGAATTTCTTGCGTAGTTGCACCTGACGTTCCTCCTTGAGTCCGGGTCAAACTAGTGGTGGAGCCAACATTCTGGCTAGAAGTCAGTACTCCGGCGGTAGCTCCAGCTAAAGTCATAGCAGATGACATTCCAGTAGACATCTTGAATCTTAATCAATCAAAAAACAAAGGGCCCCTCGGTGGGCGCCAAATTGTTTTGGTCAAATTAAAGCAACTTAACTTCAAGGATAAAGATTGGGCACAATGGAGTATGATATCATAAATTCAAGATGTAAAGACAAGGAAATTTAACGAGTAAAGCCCTTGAACAACTTGTTCGCCGGCATAAAACCTCAGAATAGTGGAATTTTATTAGTATGATGATGATGGAGTGTGTGAGTTGTTGGGATTGGATCCTAAACTGCAAGGAAGGAAGCGTCCGAGGAGATTCTGCGGTGGAGAGCGGCCGCGCTCGTGGTGGAGAGCGACCGCGCTCGTTGGTCAAAATTGGGGCTGGAACTTCGGCAAAGGAGGGCGACCGCGCTGCTAGGGTGCGCGGCCGCGCTGGCGTCGGGGAGGAGGAATCCTGGTCTGATTTTGTTTCCTATTTTGTGTAGATCTCTTCTTAAATTAGATTTAGGGTTCCTTGTATTACTATATAAACATAAATCCGGCCTAGAACACATTGTAGCAACATATTAGAATACATATTGGCTTGGCAATTGCCCCCGGACGTAGTTCACGAGTTGGTGAATGAACCGGGTAAACAACTCTTGTGTTCTTGTGCGTGATTGTTTCTTTCTTGTACGTGTGGGTGTGTTGATTTCTTTGTCTTGATTGCAACGGGGGAGCACCAATTTCACAACAACTGGTATCAGAGCTTTGGTTCGGAGGATTCAAAATCTTTTCATTAGTTGATTAATTTTGAATCGCGTTCTTGGGGATTTTGGTGAAGCAGTCAAGATGAAGAACTCAATCGAGAAATTCAACGGTGTGAATTTCACGTTTTGGAAGACAAGGATTGAAGACTACCTTTATTGTAAGGATCTTCATGGACCCTTGAAGGCGAAGCCCGAAGACATGTCACAAGGGGATTGGGAGACGTTGGATCGAAAGGCGTTAGGAGCAGTGAGGAGTGCCCTAACCGACGACGTTGCACGGAACGCTATGGAGGCCAAGACAACGGTGGAGTTGCTACAAACGCTGTTCGACATGTATGAGAAGCCGTCGAATATCAATAAGGTGCATTTGATAAAGAGGTTTGCGAATGCGAAGATGTCAGAGGGGCAGACAGCGGCAAGTCATATCGGCAATTTCAAAGGTATGGTGGACCAATTGAAAAGTGTTGATATTACTTTCTCCGATGAAGTGCTAGCTTGTTTTCTTCTAAAATCGTTGCCCGATAGTTGGGAGGTTACTGTCACAACGATTAGTACGTCGAAAACAGCATTGGTGTATACGGAGGTTAGAGATCTCATCCTTCAAGAGGAGTTGCGAAGGAAGGAGAAAAGGGGAGAATCGTCCGTAGATGGGGCTGCACTTAGGGTGGAGAGAAATAGGGGGAGACCTAAGGGGAAAAAGGTCAAGTGCTACAATTGTGGTGAATTGGGGCATATCAGTTATGATTGTCCGGGAAAAGGTGGTGGTGCGCACGTGGTGGATGATGGTGGTGATGTATTAATCCTAGGGGAGGAGCAGTCGGGTGAAGATTGGGTGTTGGATTCTGGAGCTTCTTGTCATGCTAGTGGGGATGCAGAATCAATGAGGCGTTACAAAACCGGAGATTTTGGGGTTCTCTATCTTGGTGATGGTCAACCATTGAAGATCAAAGGAAAGGGGGATGTAATGATGAAGACACCTAATGGGGCTGTTTTACAACTACACAACGTGATGCATGTTCCGGATTTGAGGAGGAGAGTGATTTCTGTGGGACAACTTGACAGTGAAGGGTATGGTGTTTCTTTCATTGGTGGGTCTTGGGAAGTCACAAAAGGGGCTAAGGTGTTGGCTCATGGGGTTAAGGGGAAGATGTTGTATTCTACCTACAATATCGATGTTCGTTCCGGTGGGAGCAAGAGGCTTAAGAACCGGCCTGTTGGTGTGAAAAGGGGAGACATCAAGAAACGGTATGTTGGGGAGGACTCAAAGTTGATCAACGCGGTGTGGAAGTCCAAGGGCCCTAACAGAGAGCGGTTTCAGACCAAGAACAGTCGATGCAAGAAACAAGGTGTGTCCAAGTTTCAAGGGGAGGCATTGCGAGGAAGGTGGGTCTGGAGGGAGAAGGCGAAGTTAGACTTGCGGGGAGAAATCAAGGTAGAAGCTGATTTGGGGAGGCAAGAACGATCTAACACGGAGAGGTTGAAACGTCGCTTGGTTTCAACTCGCCTTAGTACTTGAGGAGAGGAGAGGTAGTGTCAAGCCAATATGGAGGGGGAATGTGTTCGAAGGTCTTTACTCCGTGGTGGGAGTTAATGGGTGATTTTATGTTTGTTGGTTTAGTCTCCGGTGGGAGATTGTTGGGATTGGATCCTAAACTGCAAGGAAGGAAGCGTCCGAGGAGATTCTGCGGTGGAGAGCGGCCGCGCTCGTGGTGGAGAGCGACCGCGCTCGTTGGTCAAAATTGGGGCTCGAACTTCGGCAAAGGAGGGCGACCGCGCTGCTAGGGTGCGTGGCCGCGCTGGCGTCGGGGAGGAGGAATCCTGGTCTGATTTTGTTTCCTATTTTGTGTAGATCTCTTCTTAAATTAGATTTAGGGTTCCTTGTATTACTATATAAACATAAATCCGGCCTAGAACACATTGTAGCAACATATTAGAATACATATTGGCTTGGCAATTGCCCCCGGACGTAGTTCACGAGTTGGTGAATGAACCGGGTAAACAACTCTTGTGTTCTTGTGCGTGATTGTTTCTTTCTTGTACGTGTGGGTGTGTTGATTTCTTTGTCTTGATTGCAACGGGGGAGCACCAATTTCACAACATGAGTAAGTACAAAACCTGTGGAAATTCGTAATTGTGAGTGTGTCTATACATGTGATCGCCAAACTAGTTTAAATACTAGGAAAGATATCGGCAACAACAAAATAAATAAAAATCCCTCACTTTGCGCCTAGAATCTCGCAGGAGGTTTGATGAGATATCCGTTGTTGAGCAAATGTTGTGGATTGCACTTTGACTTTGTCTGTAACGTCTTGGGGGTCTTGAATGCTGCTCCTAAAATTCCGTTGTACTATCAATCCAGCCAAATGTACAGTCAGCCAAGTTGTCTTATGAAGTTGTTACTCCTGGATGAGACGTCAAGTTGTAACAGGTTGCTGTGGATCTTTGATCCCAAACAGATTGCATATCATTATCACCCACAGCAGAAACAACAACTACAGAAACATCAACAACAACAGAAACAACAACAATAGCAGAAACAACAACAACAGCAGAAATAGCAACAACAGCAGAAACAACAATAGCAGAAATAGCAACAACAATAGCAGAAACAGCAACAACAGCAGAAATAGAGGAGGCATAGATTACACCAACCAAAAAGGGTTCCAGAATTTTAAAGCTCGTTCCAATTTGTAGTTTTTTATATTCATCTATCTTATAGAGATGCATAAAAAAGAAGTATGAGATAGACTTGGACTGTTTGCTGAGGGGTTGCAAGGGTGTTTGAATCAAGGACTAATTTTGATACATCAATGGTTTACAACTTTACATACAAAATTAAGTTTCATAAAACTTCATATTACCACAAAGCAACATTAAAGCTCGAAGTATTCATTTCCTACACAATACTGATTGAAATTCTACTGCCTTTTCAGGCATGTATAGTTCCTTAAAAATTTCCCATCAGCAGCTTGATATAAAACTTATCCATTATAATATATTTTGATAAGACTTATCCATTATAATAATAATACCAAAACTGTGTTTACAAAATTGAGGATGCTGTTAATCTGTGATAAAAATAGAAGTGTTTGGATTCATTATTTTTTTTATACTTACCAACAAAGTCAGATGAATGCTTGATTGTTAAAGGTGTATTTGGTTCATATTGTGGTGAGCATTGTCTGAAAGTGTTTTGCTTTTTTTTTTAGATGGCTAAGACTCAAAAGAATAAAGCTACTGCGCATCACCTGGGCTTGCTGAAGGTAAAGTCTTTTTTGTATGTCAGTTATTGTATTGGAAGGTTTGTGTGTGTATAAATGTATATATTACTTAAATTTATATATATATATATATGTGTATAATATTGTCTTCAATATCTTCTGCATTATATTTTCTCTGATGTGCTCGCTGGACAA
The DNA here is from genome assembly GCA_022495995.1 of Adenophora triphylla var. japonica. Taxonomy (NCBI): domain Eukaryota; kingdom Viridiplantae; phylum Streptophyta; class Magnoliopsida; order Asterales; family Campanulaceae; genus Adenophora; species Adenophora triphylla. The sequence goes on along the minus strand of JAFEMH010006261.1, from coordinate 89,110 downwards.
ACTTGAGTTAGTGAGTTCCAGCCTGTAAGTAGCTGACACGTGAAAATATCCATGTTTCATTCCGGCTACACTCCCAAAACCAAGAATACTGTAATTTGTTTAGTGGGTGTCCTCTGGAAGAAATTGTCTATGGCAATCGAACCAACATGGTTTTCCAGAGTGCTTGAGCGTGAAAGACTTTGTGTCACTCATACAATACGGACAAGCCACCTTCTCGTGGGTGCTCCAACCCGATAACATCCCATATGCAGGGAAGTCATTAACTGTCCACATCAACGCAGCCTTCAGGCTGAAATTCTCTCGCTTGTAAGCATCCCACGTTTTGACCCCATCCTCCCAAAGTTGTTTCAATTCGTCCATCAAAGGTCGGAGATAGACGTCAATGTTCCTCCCATTGCTATTTGGTCCGGGGATGAATAACGACAAGAATATGTAGGGATCACTCATATACAACCAGGGGGTAATATTGTAGATAGTGGCTATAACCGGCCAACAAGAGTAAGATTTTGCCCCAGGACCAAGGATTGAAACCATCAGAGCATATGCATAACCGTATATTTCTTACTTCAGACGCAAAGTCAGGATAAGTCTTATCAAAGTGTTTCCATGCCTCCCCATCACTGGGATGAATCAACACACCCTCTTCATGCAAACTTTACTTATGCCAATGCATTGCTTCTGCAGTAGATTCAGACGCGTAGAGGCATTGCAATCTCGGAATCAACGGCATGTAACACAACTGCTTATGTGGTTTGTTTTTCTTATGTTTTGAACTACCCCCCCCCCCCCGATTTGGCTTATATCTACTTTCTGCACAAATTGAACACTCTGTCTTCTGTGAATCCTCCTTGTAGAATAGCATGCAGTCATTCTTACACGCATCAATATTTTCATAGCATAGCCCAATCTGCCCAACCAACTTTTTTGTCTCATAAAAGTTTGTAACCAGCTTATTCTCTTTCGGCAACAACCGCTTAATTGCTTTCATGATACGATTATAAGTAGAATGGCTAATATTGCAATCAGCCTTTATGTTAAGGAGCTCAGCCACAGCCTCAAACACACTGATCTCGCAACCTGGATAGACCTTCTCTTTTGCAGAGTCCATAGCATCAATAAATTTCTTGGCTGCAGGAGTTGGTTCCTGCTGTTGGTTCTCTGACCAATCGAATTCAGGACCGGCTGCATCCCTAACCATATCTTCCCTATTCAAAGGTGGTTCTTCATTGCCCTGAATAATAGGTTCAGGTTCAGGAGGTACATAAATATTCTTGGGGGGATTATTCGCAACATTTGGGCGCAATATCATTTGCTCACCATGAGCTATCCACCGTTTTTACCCAACTTCAAATCCGTTATGCAAAAGATGTTTCTGAGTATCGATCACGCGTAGAACTTGATATTACAATAGTTGACGCATGGACACGTAATCTTATCACCATTCATGTAACTGGGATTTGCTGTAGCAAATTCAATAAACCCCTTCAACCCTCTTATGAACTCAGGAGTGATACCCATTTGATTCGGCAACCTCCGATTGTACATCCAACTACGATCATCGTTGACATACATCACTCCTGCATTGCAATCTATATATTATACGTACACTCAATCTAATCAACAGATGAAACAAAATTGGGATGTTAATAATTATTTGATTTGATAAAGTCGATACCTAATTTATTACGTTGCTATAGCTTCCTTTCCGCCGCTATATAGTGACAGAATAATTCCGCCGCTGGTAATTCCGTCGCTAAAGACCCGGTTTCTAGTAGTGGTAGTTCTATCAGCCCAAAGTACTAAGGGTAGTTCTTCGGCCCATCTTCCTTTCTTTTGGTCAAGACGATTCTTTAGGTTGTTTACTATCAACTTGTTATTAAACTCAGCTTGATCGTTAGCTCGAGGATGTACTAGTGTAGACATTATCAACTTGATTCCCCATCTTGTATAGAAGTCTTGCGTCTTTTTGCTGATGAACTGTGAGCCGTTGTCACATATAATCTCAGATGGAACTCCAAATCTACTGATAATGTTTATTTTCATGAACGATATCACTTCCTTATCCCTAATCTGCGCAAAGGCTTCAACTTCAATCCATTTTGAGAAGTGGTCTGTCATAACTAGCATAAACACTTTGACCCCAGGTGCTCTTGGTAGCTTCCCCTTTATGTCCATCCCCCACTGCATAAAGGGCCAAGGTGATAGGATAGGATGTAGTGGTTCAGCAGGTTGATGCAGGGTGTTGCTGTGTCTTTGACATGCATCACATTTTTGGACCTACTTGACTGCATCTTGACGCATGGTCGGCCAATAGTAACCTGTTCTCAATGCCTTGGACAACAGTGACGTTTCCCTAGCATGGTTGCCGCATTCACCATCATGTAATTCTCTTAGGACTTCCTCAGCTTGCTCTGGTTCTAGGCATCTCATGTATAGACCTGTAAAGGATTTTCTAAACAGAACATTGTCTATTAAAATAAATCTTGATACCTTTATTCTGAATGACCTTGGATTTTTCACATCTATTGGGACTGTGCCATCCTGCAAGAATTGAATTATAGGCAGCGTCCAAGATGTGGAATTACTAACAGGCATGGCTACTACATCAGGATGATCATTAAGTTGGTACACTTCAGGTTGATCAATGGTTGGATGCATGACATGAATGATTTGGATGGTATTGTTCAGCATGCTTTTGCAACTTGAACCCAGGTTGGCTAATGCATCTGCTTCAGCATTCTCTTCTCGTGGAATCTGTTCAAAAGTGAAATCTGCAAACTGTCCTGCCAACATCTTGACATATTCGAGATAACTTGTCATTCTGGCCTGCTTAGCTGTATAAGATCCATTGAAGTGGTTAACCAGTAACAAAGAATCACTAAACACGTGAATATGCTTAACATTTAAATCTAAAGCAGTGGTTAATCCCATAATGAGGGCCTCATACTCAGCCTCATTATTTGTCGCCTTGAATTCACAAGCTACAGCTTGAGGAATTAAGTCTCCTTGGGGTGACTTCAGGACGATTCCCAAACCTGTGCCCCTGGCATTTGAAGCTCCATCTGTGTATAGCGTCCAATACCTAGGAGAGCCAATACCTTCAAGTTGTTGGACTTCAAGTTCAACCTCAGGCTGCAAGTTGGGACTGAAATCTGCCACAAAGTCTGCCAAAGCTTGTGACTTAATTGCAGTCCTTGTTTCATATTGTATGTCATAAGTACTGAGTTGTACTGACCATTTGGCCATCCTACCTGACATCTCAGGTTTTCTCATCACAATCCTGATAGGATAGTTAGTCTTGACAGTAATAGCATGAGTCTCAAAATAATGGCATAATTTAGTAGAAGTGGTGATTAAAGCAAGTATTAACTTCTCAAGATGGGAGTACCTGGTTTCTGCAACAAGTAAGGACTTACTTATATAGTAAACATGATGTTGTGTACCATCTTGTTCCCTGGCCAAGATCTTTAAGGTTGATGAAGGCTGCTTCATGCTCATTTGTCCACTGGAACAACTTGTTCTTCCTGAGTACGTCATAGAAAAACCTACATTTGTCAGATGACTTAGAGATAAACCTGTTAAGAGCTGCAACCATGCATGTAAGCCTCTGCACGTCCTTAATAGTTCTGGGTGACTCCAAGTTGGTGATAGCCTTGATCTATTCAGGACTTGCTTCTATGCCCCTCTTGGTCACCATATAGCCAGGAATTTCCCAGCTCTAACTCCAAAATTGCATTTTGAGGGATTAAGCTTCATGTTGAAGGCTTCCAAGATGTCAAATGCCTCTTTAAGATGCTCAACATGATCTTCAATGTGCTTCGACTTCACCACCATGTCGTCGATGTAAACCTCCATAGTTTCTCCAAGTTGATCTTTAAACATCTTGTTCACCAGTCTCTGATAAGTTGCACCTGCATTTTTCAATCCAAATGGCATAGCAATATAACAATATATACCTTCAGGGGTAATAAAGGCAGTGTCTTCTTGGTCTGAAGGCTCCATTTGAATTTGTTGGTAGCCTGAAGAAGCATCCATGAAGGTCAGGATGTCGTGGCCAGCCGTTGCATCTACCAGAGAATCAATGTGAGGCAAAGGAAACGGATCCTTTGGGCACGCTCTGTTCAAATCTGTGAAATCCACGCATACACGCCATTTGCCATTCTTCTTTTCCACGACTACTACGTTGGCCAACCACCTTGGGTAATCAACCTCTCTGATCATCTTGGACTTCAGCAATCTTTTAACTTCTTCCCTTATGATCTGGTTGCGCTCATGTGCAAATTTCCTTCTCTTCTGATGGACAGGCTTTATGCTAGGATCAATGTTCAACTTGTGAGTGATGATGTCCTTGCTAATTCCAGTCATGTCTTCGTGTTTCCAAGCAAAACATTTGGCTCTACACCTCAAGAATTCTACTATGTCCTCCTCAATTTTGGGAGGAATATCTGCTCCAACTAGAACCTTGACATCGGGATTGGAGGGGTCAAGTTGAATTTCCTTAACATCATGTTCAGCCACCTCCAGAACATCCCGTGCCTTCTTCTTTAATTGCTATGCTTGCCTAGGGGTGCTCGTTGCCTTCATTGACACCTTGTAACACTCCTTTGCTGTTTGCTGGTCCCCCTTTACCTTGACAACTCCCCAATGCATTGGCAGTTTGATACACTGATGATAGGTTGATGGGATCGCCTTCATGTTGTGAATCCAGGGTCTCCCCAAGATGATATTGTAAGACGATTTGCACTCTATGACACAGAACTTCTCCATAGAATTTACTCCTTCAACATAGACTGGCAACTTGATCTCTCCGTAAGTGTGCTTGGTTTCTCCACTGAATCCAACTAGAACGGATGAACTTTTAGTAACATGCTCGAGTGGAATCTCCATACTTGCCAAACTGTCAGTTGTTACTATATTGACAGAACTCCCGTTATCAATCAGAATACGCTTCACCAAGCAGTTGGCCACTTGTAAAGTCACAACTAGAGCATCATGGTGGGGATCCAAGATGTCACCCTTGTCGTCTTCATCAAATGTTATCTCTTGACCGCTAACTTTCACTGAGGGTCTTGTCGGCAAATTCAACCTGTCCTCCTTTGAGTCTGAAGCATGGCGCTTGGCAGCTGAGTAAGATGTACCACAGATGTCTGACCCTCCACTAATCATATTGACCACCTTGGTTAGAACTGGAGGAGGTGGTGGATTCTCAGCTTGTTGTTCCTGGTTGTCAGCTCGCCCACGTCGCTTGCCTAGTAGATCTTTGAGAAGTCCCTTAGATAGAAGATGGCTGATTTCCTTTCTTAGGGCAATGCAGTTCTCAGTAGTATGTCCAAAATCTTCATGATATGCACACCATTTAGATTTGTCTTTCCAAACAGAGGGATTTTCAGAATTCTTGGGCCATCTTGCTTTTTCACCCAAGTTGTCCATAACGTGTATCACTCCTGCAATGTCAACAGAAAAATAGTAGTCATAAATTCTTGGATATTGTGATTCATCATCATCATTATCATTGACAGTATTAATGCTAGAGTGATCAAGTTTAGAGTAGGGTCTGCCCCTATTTGATCTAGAATGAGATGTTTCTATCTTGCCACCAGAATGCTGCTCAGGAGTAGTGCTCTTCTTGCTTGCTTTCTCCTGCGTCAATTTTTCCTCTTCTAACCTAATGAACTTAATCTCCCTTCTTCTGAATTCTTCCAGTCTCTTGCAAGGCGTCATTACCAATTCTTCATAATAAGGAGAATCTTTCTTGAGTCCCATCCTGAAGGCTTCCATTGCTATGGACATGTCCATGTTGGGAATGTCAACAGCTTCCTTGTTGAACCTGCTTAAATAGTCTTTCAATGATTCATCAGGTTGTTGAACTATCCTATATAGATCACTAGTTAGTTTCTCAAAGACCCTGTTGCAAGAAAATTGGTTAGTTAACATATTAATAAGTTGAGCATAAGATCCAATAGAGCCTAGAGGTTAGTTGATGAGCCATCTCAAGGCTGCACCCATCAAGGTGGAACCAAAGCCCCTGCAAAGGCAAGCTTCCTTAAACTGTAAAGGAATGTGAATCACATCCATCTTCTCTTGGTACAAGGCAATGTGCTCCAATGGATCGGTTGTTCCATCATATTGCTTCATGTGAGGAACAATGAATTTCTTTGGTATCACCATGTTGGCAATGGCTGGGGTAAAGCGTGACTCATTATAACATGTTGGAGAAGCCTGGTGGTATGGAAACGTGATCCCAGGTACATTCATCACCATTTCTCTCAATTCCTGTAATTGTCTGTTCACTGAATTTCCTGCATCATGGTTAGCAGCAGCATAATAAGTATTAAAATCAAATTATGGGTTAACACTCCCTGTTGGTCCTTGGATAGGGGTCACAAATGCTGCTGAGGTGGTCTGGATAATCTCAGGATTGGTGACCACACTGTCAGTGGTTGCATTAGTCATTGGTATGAATCCCACATTATCAGTCAATACCCATGTTTCCCTATCAAAGCCGAGTCTCCTTGGTTGGAACGGAGAGAACATGTTAGATCCCATGTTGGGATTTGTACCCCGAAAAGCATTATGTGATGCCTTCTGACGCACTCCAGACGGACCAGCCTGGAGAGCAGAAACTTCATGTTGCAGCCTGGCAACATTATGGAGGTATCAGTCTGTAGCATTATCTGTCGCCTCAATTCAGCCATCGTGCTTGCCAAGCTGGAGACGATATCTAATGGAATTTCTTGTGAAGCTCCAACTGATGTCCCTCCTAGAACTTGGATCGAACTTGCAGTGGAGCCAACATTCTGGCCTGAAGTCAGCATCCCAGTGGTGGCTCCGGCCGAAGTCATAGCAGATGACATTCCGGTAGACATCTTGAATCTTTTAAATAATCAAAAGAACAACCTTCCCACAAACGGCGCCAAACTGTTTTGGTCAAATTTATGCAATTCAACTTAGAAGGATGAAATTGGGCACAATGGAATATAATTCTTCAAGATTCACAATGTGATAAGCTAGGTATTTAACGAGGAAATCCCTTGAACAACTTGTTCGCCGGCATAAAACCTCGGAACGGTGGAATTTTATTAGTATGATGATCGGAGTGTGAGTACAGAGAGTATTATGTTGTGAGTGTCGTGAGTGTGTGTGTACATGTGTTGCCATTCCTATTTAAATACTAGGAAAAGTAACGTAAATAACAGAATAAATGATATCCCTCATCTTGCGCCTAGAATCCCGCAAGAAGTTTATGAAGATCACGATATCTGTTGAGAAATGTTGTGTGAGCGCTGTGGATAGCCTTTGTGGTTTTTAACTTGGTCCATAATATCTCTGAAGTTTGATAACGGTTCCTGAAAAGTTGGCTCATAATAATAACCCTACAAAACGTATTTTCATCCAAGTTGCATTATCAAGTTGTAGGTTCAAGATGTTAATCCAGGATGAGATGTCAAGTTGTACCATGTTGCTGTGAATATTCCACCCCAAACAAGGCCGTAGCTTAATCTTCAGTCTTCAATCACTTTTGATAGTCAAATATCGGTCCAGATTTATTCTCAAAAAATGGAACCGATGGCTGAAAATTAACCCAAATAACCTATCGTTCCCACTGCGCATTACTGTTATATGATCTCATCCTCTCAATTTGATCCAACGGTCTAAAACCTTCCCCTCAACCAATCGTTGTATACCCATCCCCCCTCTTCTCCTCCCAACATGTGTTAACTTCCCACTTTAAAAACATAAAAACTGCCTCAGTTCATCATTGTTGGAATTACCTTTAGTTTTGTTTTGATAGTTTTTGCAACATGCCCACCTCACCTTCGGGCGGTTACACGGATATAACATTATACATTAGATCTCTAATCTCACCATTTATGTGTGTGTAGCTTGGATTCCACTTTCAACATTGTTTTGGTCTAATGTCATCATAGCCACAAAATGAGCATGGTATTGAGACATCAATAATCAACCGCACAAGAACAATGTTGTCAAATTTTCTGACATCAGTCACCAAGTCTGAAGCTCCTATGGGACAAAGTGTTGGCAGAAATTACAATAAAAGAAGGAAAAGAATTACAGAAATTAAAAATAAAAATATAAACTGAATAAATTTGAAGAAACAAATCGGCAGTAACAATTGGTTGTTGTGCACGAGCCCTGATGAATCAGTCTCCTTAAGACTTATTCGTCCCCTCACCGATAGTGCTTGAGGCTGCCGTGCACGCGAGTCTCCCAAGATAGAACGTGCAGACCGGGGGCACTTTGCACCTAAAGTTCCCAGCGAATTGGCAGTGTGCCTGGACAGTATCACCACGATGCAGAAATGCACGGAGGTCAAAGGAAAGATGCTACAATATGCAGCGAGAGAGAGAGAGGGGAGGCTGCTGGAAAAAAATTCTGGTGTTCTTCAAAAATTGTTTGTGGCTCCATCTTATATCCAATAACTGGGCAACTGAACAGTCACCAATTTAATTCCGTGTGACTGTTACAAAAGGAGGAAATCAAACAGACATACATTAAGATTGTTGTTACAAATCTGTTAATGATCATGGGAATACAAACAGATATTAAGCTTGCTGTTACAAGTCTGTTTATGATCATGGAAATACAAAAAGACATTAAGCTTGCTGTTACAAGTCTGTTCATGATTATAGGAATACAAACATACATTAAGCTTGTTGTGACAAGTTTGTTCATGGAAATACAGACAGACATTAATCATGCTGGATTTTACATTCCCATTCAATGTGGGATAACCACATTTTTCCACTTTCAATCCACTAACTTTGAGCCTTAATATCTCATTCATCCATTAATTATTTTGGACAAATAAATATTTAATTTCAATGTTCTCATAGAGTAGAACACAAATCCACATTCAATTTGATCATTTAACAAATAACCCATTTAGGAAAAATTCCCAAATTTCCTTCACATCCACTTACATTTTTCCAACGATCCCCCACATGAAGGAAATGATGAGGAAATGGTAATAAATTAAGTCCGGTAGTTGACACCTGCATAAGATAGGTAGAGGTTTGCCCTTTGAACCTTCCATTGGAGACTGATTCATCAGGGCTCGTGCACAACAACCAATTGTTACTGCCGATTTGTTTCTTCAAATTTATTCAGATTATATTTTTATTTTTAATTTATGTAATTCTTTTCCTTCTATTATTGTAATTTCTGCCAACAATCTTAAGAATTTTTCTTCCCCTCACCGATAGTGCTTGAGACTACCATGGACGCGAGTCTCCCATGATAGAACATGCGGACCGGGGGCACTTTGCACCTAAAGTTCCATGCGAATTGGCAGTGTGCCTGGACAGTATCACCACGATGCAGAAATTCACGAAGGTCAAAGGAAAGATGCTACAATATGCAGCGAGAGAGAGAGAGAGGGGAGGGTGGTGGAAAAAAAATCTGGTGTTCTTCAAAAATTGTTTGTGGCTCCATCTTATATCCAATAACTGGGCAACTGAACAGTCACCAATTTTATTTCGTGTGACTATTACAAAAGAAAGAAATCAAACAGACAGACATTAAGATTGATGTTACAAGTCTGTTCATGATCATGGGAATACAGACATACATTAAGCTTGCTGGATTTTACATTCCCATTCAATGTGGGATAACCACATTTTCACACTTTCAACCCACTAACTATGAGCCTTAATATCTCATACATTAGTCATTTTGGACAAATAAATATTTGATTTCAATGTTCTCATGGTGTAGAACACAAACCCACATTCAATTTGGTCATTTAACAAATAACCCATTTAGGAAAAATTCCCAAATTTTCTTCATACCCACTTACCATTTTCCAACACAAAGTTATATACATATGGGTTCTCTATGACTTCAACGAAGGTTGTTTACTGACACACATATTTGCTTCTTTTAGCTTCTATCTTGTGTACCTTTTTTCTTTAGTTTATTTGATCGCAATCTCCGTTGTTGTCCGAGGAATTGATTATGAAACCTACCATGAATTGACTTGTAAATCCTAATTTTATTTTTATCTTTTACTTTTATTTGTTATGAATGAATGATATTTATGTCCCCTTCCCTTCCCAAAACATCTCCTACTCCCCACCATACTTGGAAAAAGTCATATTTATTTTAGGATTGGAACTTTTCTCCTTCTATAACCCGATTTCTACTTTCTCAAATTGAAACGGAAATGAAAAATTTTACTATTCAACCAATTTTCTATATAAATCTGAATAATAATATCTTCTCTTACACTCAAGTTCTTGAACACTATCACCCAATCTCACAAAATAATCATATTTTTGTTCTCTTCAGCATCATCTTACATCGTTGTTTCAATACGTCGGTCATTATTAGGTTAGTTTCAGCGATATTAAGTCAATGTTTGAAAGTTTAATTTATTCTTAAAATCTATCCCAATGGGTTCTCTATGTGCTTCAACGAAGGATGTTTTTACTGACACACATGTGTGCTTCTTTTAGCTTTTGTCTTGTGTACCTTTTTTCATTAGTTTATTCCGTTGTTGCCCGAGGAATTGATTATGAAACCTAACATGAATTGACCCGTAAATCCTAATTTTATTTTTAGCTTTTACTTTTATTTGTTATGGATGAATGATATTTATGTCACCTTCTCTTCCCAAAACGTCTCCTACTCCTCACCCTACTTTGAAAAAGTCCTACTTAGTGTGAGTTTGATAGTGTTTTTTTCTTCTTCTTATAGTCACTTTTAAAGCTCAAAATCACTTTTAATATCTTTTAGATGACAATAGTGATTATGATTTTAAGCTGTTAAAACGCAAAAAACTGTTTTTTGGTAGAAGCAGATATGACCCAGCTTTTGTTAAAAGTGATTTTTAGAAGTTGTTATTTGTGTTATTTTTACAATAATAACATTTATCTATTTTGTGCATTTATTATATCAAGATTCATATCATAAAGGTTATTTTTGTTATTTATGTTTAATAATCTGTTTTGAACATATACTATACAAACATGCTTATAAATTTTAATATTTATTACAAATAATCGATTTTTTTAAAATTACTATTGAAAAATCACTTTTAGAAAATTAGAAGCAATGTCAAATTCACCCTTATTCTAGGATTAAAACTTTTCTCCTTCTGTAACCCGATTTCTACTATCCCGAATTGAAATGAAAATTTCTATGTGTCTGACCAATACTTTTATATAAATCTGAACAATAATCTCTCCTTTTACACCCAAGCTCTCAAACACTATCACCCAACCTTTCAAAATAACCTTATACTCCCTCTGTCCCATAAAAGATTACCCCTTTTACTATTTTGGGCGTCCCACTTTAAAGTTCCATTTTCCTAAAAAGGAAATTTTTTAATACTTCTTTATTCATGGGACCCACTTGTCATACTCACAACACTTTTCAATTTTACTATTCTCTTCACTCATTCTCTCTCCTCCCACTCACAACACCTACTTTAATAACATTGATGCTACAGGAAATGTGCTTATCAATCTTCCTCCACGTGGCAGGACTGATCACCTGGCTTCTTGACCTGAAAACAGAACCCACGACTAGCCGGATGTGTCTCCGGCGAAGACGCTCGGGCGTGAGAGTAAGATCACAGTTGTATATAGCACAAAATGTATTGAATAATGAACTCAGAATACAAAATGGCAGTTACCTTTCACCGTTGGTAGTGATGAAGTATTTATAGGCAAGAGTGATGTATTTTTGGGGAGGCGACATGTCCTCCGAGATTATAGCGGCAGTTATTTGGACGTGGGAACATGTCTATAACGGTCCCTGATTTATAGGGATGTGGTTATGAGGATTGTTCAACCAAATAAGCCGGCAAGTGTTAAGTCGTCACTTGTTGATTTAGGTCGAGGTCGTCACTCGTGGAATGGTCGACCTGACTGTCGGGTAGAGCATGGTTCGTACCCGAATTATGATTTGGATCATGAGGTCGGACTAAGTTAGGTCGGGACCTGGTAGGTCGGACCATGGGCTTAGTCGGCCCGATACAGAGATGGGCTTTGGGCCTTGCTACGATTGGGCCGGCCCTATTGAGAATGTGATAATCAAAGCTGGATTTAATTAGGCTTTACTTGTTTGGCCCAACTCGGCACTTTTGGTATGTTCAGTGGCCCCCAACTTTCGAGTTGACTTCGTCGACTTGGAAGTTAAGAAGATTTCTTTGATGAAAATTGCTTTACTCGCAGGTCGATGCTAGTCTTTGAAGTAGGTCGACCATGATGACGTGGCAACATCCTGATCGTTGGCGATGAACGGTGGGAGATGAAGGAGCGCCGATTTTTGTAATGATTACAGCTCTGACGTTTGGAACTCCTTCTCGAAAACCGCTTCAGTCTTTAATTTTGGAAAATTAATTTTGATTTTCCTTTCCCTTTCCAAATTTAGGAAAATATAAATAGAGAAATCCCTTCTTCGTTTAGAACTTTTACTGCTCTAGAACTTCTTCTTCTCCGGCGATAATCAAGGGATTTCAGCAAGATTTAAATTCAGCTCTCGGCTCCAGCAACGAACCCACCTTCTGCAATTAATTAAGGTATTTCTTTCGTACCTTTGCTTTAGGGTTTTAATTTATGCACTGTTCTCCGTTTTCGCCATGGCTAGGACCTTTAGTTGCGAACCAGGAGCGTGGTATGGTTACTGTACTGTTAACCGTAGGGCATGCAAGAATGTGAACGGTGAGTGGAGAGTGATGTCCCTGGATGAGTGTGCCTCCATTTTGACTAGTTGGGGATTGAATTACACTGAGATAGGGCTGCCCATTGTAGGAGAAATTGAAAATGTGGTGATTGACGACTCAAATGTTGTCGCTTTTCATCTATTCCATGAATTGCTCGACCATATCACCTTGTTTTATGTTAGGGACGTCCAAAAGCCCTCCTTCCTTAGAAATAGGATAGGTTTCCCAGGGGAGTCTAGGTCGTCCTTAGGTAGGTCGACTGAACATGATCATAGGGCCCGACTCCCTGCTTCCTCTTTTGCTTGTACGGATATGACGACTCAAGAAGGGAACTGCTTGCCTCAACTTCTTGGTCCTCGAATTGTCAACGCATTTGGGCCCAATGTGGTGCCAGGCAAGAATGAGAGGGGCTATGTTCCCCAAGGGCCATCGCGTGGCAATCGGAATTTGCCTTCTAGGTACGGTATGATCAAGGATTTCGCGAAGTCAACCCGTTGGATTACCAGGTAACCATATATACCCAGGAAGGAGTTCATGAAAAAGTATAGGTCGACCTTCACTAAGGATGCTACCAAGGTTGCTTTCTTTTACGGTCGGTTTGTTCTTTGGCCTCGGGTTGCCTCTTGATCCTTTTATCAATGAGTTTCTAGAATGTGCAAATGCCCTTCCCCTTGACTTGGAGCTAATACTTGTAGGGTCCTCGTGTGCTTTGCCATGGTGTGTAGATTTTTAGGATACGAGCCTGTATGAGGGTATTTAAAGAATTTTTACCATCAAATATAGTGGGCGGGATCTAAGCATCGATACTCCTCTAAGCCTAAATCTCCCAAACTTTTCACCAATCTCCCCAGTAAGCACAGTGGCTGGAATTCGCACGTTGTGGTGGTGGAGAGTAGATTAGGATGGGAATTTCCATTGCCCAATGATGAGACTGAAGCCATAGATGAGAGGGACTTTTGGGAGCCGTCTTGGTATCTTAGTTTGTACAGGGCTTTATGTCGGTTAGTGTCGAGAAGGCCCATCAGTTGGGAGAGTTTGCTTACCACCAAGTACAACTTTATTCAAGCCGGAATGATGCCAGGGGATGGAGTGGTGGAGCCCCTTATCCACTGTGCCAAGGGCTTGATATTCCTGCAGCTGGATAACTCACCACAGGAAAATTTGGGGATGAGTGCCGGTTTTGTAAGAAGGACAAAAATTCTTGCAAAACCAACGGGGAGCATCTTGGTGGTAAGATCTCTTTGCTCGGCTTTTCTTTTATGTGCCTTTCATTGAATTATCGGCATGAATGATCAACTCGTCTAGGGTGAGTAAGTCATGGTTGGAGCCGTAGCTCGTACATAGTTTACGCGCGTAGAATAATTAACTCGCAACTTGCTAACTCGCTCATAATATGACCAAGTCGCTCATGTCGTGTTTGTACATAGAACTTTTGCTCTTATATAGAACTTTTGCTCGTATATAGAACTTTTGCTCGTATGTCGATTTAATACTTGTTCACTTTAATTTTGTTGCAGTTCTGACTCCTGAGCAAGAAGCTAACATGGTTCGCATCGTTGGGGTTTCTGATAAGAAGAAAGCGAGGAAAGACCATGGGAAGGCCAATGCTCGAGCTGATAGGCAAAGAGAGGCCGCTTTGAGGACCGACTTGGCTGTCGAAGGAGAACATCGGGATGGTGCCAATGGAAGGGGTAGAAGAGGAAGACCCTTTGCAAAGTGGTACCCAGTCTGTGGGTGCTACTGATGGAGGTGAAGCATCTTCTAAGTCGACTAGAGTAAGTCCGAGCTCCGACCCAATTCAGGATATCAACATGGAGACCTCTGGAGCCGAGGTAGCAGGATCTAGCCCTATGAATGTGGTAGAGATTGATGATGATCTGAGGAGGTCGATGATCAAGCTGAACACCGGGGAAAAGGCCGAGGTGCGGAAAGGGCAAGGCCGTTTCTTCTAATCAAACACCTCCACCTCCTCCCCCCTCCTCTCATCTTGATCAAGAATCTGTTGAAGAGATGATGCAGAGGTTGAGTGACGTCCCTTCTCTCGAGGGAGTTAACTGCATGAGCCGCTCTTATCCAACTATGAACTTGGGTCAAGTCATTGTGAGGAGAGCTGTGGATGTGAGCCTGCTAGCTTACTTTGCTGACAAGGGCATAACGCCTGAGGAGTTCTCAGCTCGATCTGGACTTGCTCATTGCGAGGTAACTCTTTACTTTCATTTTCATTTTAGTCGCTTATTCTTTTACTCGACCAACTGAAGTCTCGAGCTAACACTTCTTTGTTTTCTTTGGAATGCAGAATCTTACCATGATCGAGCAGGCCAAAAGCTCTTGGAGGGCCTCCATTGAAAGGGAGAGACAAGCCCTTCGGGACTATTCCAAAAAGGCTAAAGAGCTTGCGGATCTGAAGGAGCAGTACAATGATTTGGACAACTCTTTAGAAGCCAACGAGATGGTGAAGACCAAAGCTCTGGCCGACCTTGAAGCATCTGAGTCCAAGCTTAAGGAGGTTGAAGCGGAGAAAGAGGCTGAGAGGAAGGAGCTGGTGAAGACCCAAAAGGAGCTGGCAACAGTTTCCCAACTCTTGAAGGACAAGGACGATCTCATGGTCAAACTGCAAGAAGATCGTCGGCTTGAAGAAGGAAAATGGCAAGAAGACCTCGAAATTTCTTGAGAGGGCTTCTGGCGACATTCTTGCTAAGAACGCCACCGAAGTTGCGGTTGAAAAGTTTAAAGAGGGGACGAGTATGATAATGCCATCGTGTCTAAGGCCCAGGACTTTCTCGAGGTTGGCAAGAGGCATATGGCTCGCCGAGCAGTGGATCAATGGCCGATTACCATCGAGCAGTTAGCTCGTTGGTTTTCTGAATCCCAGTATGATATGACGGCTAGAGGTGGCCACTCGCTCGTTCCCTACCTCGAAAATGATCTGGCCTTCATTGCTCAGGAGGATGAAGAGGACCACTGTGAGAAGTGGGAAGCTCCCCCTGTTATTGATAGAAACTTTGATGTAATCTTACAAGAGATGGAAGACGCTGCCACTATGGAAGAGGAGGTCGATCATCGGGTCTATACAGAGTCGGGTAAACCCTTGAGCCCTCAGCAACAAGATCCTATGAGTGAAGATCAAGCTACCACCGACGATCAGACCAATGCCGACCTGGCCTCTTAAATTATTTCAAGCAGCATTGTAATGAACAAGTTCCAAACAATTTTTGCCTTTTTTGATCTAACATTATCTGAATGCCTTGGCCCAGTTTTTGGGAGGCATAGAAACAAGTTATCATATTTTAAGTCTTAGCCCGCTTTAGGGAGACTTGTTCATATTTAATCGTAGCCAACCTTTCTTGATTGCATGTTGTATGCTTGTTGAAGTAAGTGCCGAGCTAGATATAGATAGGGTAAATGAGTCAACTTGAGCCTAGAGGCGACCTAATCTTGTTGATTTAGTCGACCTCAGACTTGGTTAACTTTTTCCTGTGAACAAGATTGACCATGAGTCGAACCTGTTCTTATTATGGTAGCTGACCTAGGGTCGAGCTAAATCTAAAAACTGACCAAGGATCGAGTCTGTTAGAACGAAGTCGACTAAGAGTCGGACTTGTTAGATAAACAAAGCTGATTAAGAATCGAGCTTGTTAGAACGACGCTGACTAAGAGTCGAGCTCGTTAGAACGAAGTCGACTAAGAGTCGGACTTGTTTAAATAAACAAAGCTGATTAAGAATCGAGCTTGTTAGAACGACGCTGACTAAGAGTCGAGCTCATTAGAACGAAGTCGTCTGAGAGTCGGACTTGTTTAAATAAACAAAGCTGATTAAGAATCGAGCTTGTTAAACGAAGCTGACTAAGAGTCGAGCTTGTTGACGTTAATGTAACAGTATGTTTGATCGAATAAACTGCATTGAAGTAGGAAACATGCTTACATCAACTTGAAACTAGGACTAACACAAGCTTGAATCTGAAAACTAAAAGCTAGAAGTAGTATTTGATGAGATGAGTAGCATGCCAAGGGTGTTTCAACTCGTCACCTCCGGGGTGAGCTATCATGTAGGTTCCTTCCTTGATGACTCGAGTGACTACATAGGGACCTTCCCAGTTAGGAGATAGCTTGTTCTGCTGGGTCCTTCTACCCGTTGCTTCAATCTTTCTTAATACATAATCTCCAACTTGGAAAGACCTTGCCTTGACCTTCTTGTCGTGATAACTTTTAGTCCGCTGCTTGTAATTGACCATTCGGAGGTAGGCTGTTTCTCGCTTTTCGTCGATCAGATCCAAGTCGATCAACCTGTTGGTGTCATTCTGCTCTTGATCAAAGAAGGTCACTCTAGCCGTAGGGAATCTGAGCTCAGCAGGTGCCATGGCCTCTGACCCATATGTGAGAGCAAAAGGGGTTTCCCCCGTCCAACCAATTGTTTCGTCGACCTACGAGCCCAGTCTTGAGTGAAGATAGAACAAGTTTATTTGCTGCTTCAGCTTGCCCATTTCCTTGAGGATAGGCGACAGAGGATTTCCAATGTTTGATTCCCACTCGCTTCATCTCTGTTTCGAAAGTCTGGGAGAACTGTAACCCATTGTCAGACACTATAGCTCGAGGAAAACCAAACCGACACCAAATGAAGTCGTGTATGAAGTTGATAGCATTCTCCTCTGTGATGCGAGCTAGTGGTTTGGCCTCAACCCATTTGGTGAAGTAATCTATGGCCACTATCACGTACTTGCAGTTTCCTCGGGCGGGAGGGAAGGGTCCAATCAGGTCGACGCCCCACATGTCAAATGGCGCCGCGATCACGGGAGTGCGCTCTGTTGTAGGCACATGGGGAAGGTTGGCAAACCTTTGGCATTGATCACATTGCTGAACGAAGTTGTGAGTGTCAGCTCTCTCATGTGTGGCCAGTAGTATCCCAATGTGATTAACTTGTCAGCAAGAGTCCTGGCCCCCGGGTGTCCACCACAAATTCCACTATGCACTTCGTGTATCAATAGGGCGACCTCTTGGGGATGGATGCACTTTAGCAATGGCCGAGTATAAGATCTCTGAACAGTCGCCTTCTTGAATGACATATCTCGGAGCTTTCTTTTTGATAGCTCGAGCCTTCTTCTCGTCCTCCGCGGCTCGCCACTTTCTAAGTATGCTTTCATTTCCTCGATCCAACACTTCTCCCGAGTCCAATTTCTTGAGGGATCATCTATGCACTGAATTTTTACCCTCTCATAAGCTGGATTTTCGAGGAAGGAGATAGGCTCGCCATGTGGCTCATCTGAAGTAGCCAGTTTCGAAAGGAGATCAGCTAGCTCGTTATCTTCTCTTCCAATCCTTTGAATCTCCCAGAATTCTAAGTCCTTTATTAGTTCCTTCACTGTGTCGCAGTATTTGATGAGAGTAGAACTAAGCACTTCGTACTCGCCTCGACCTGGTTGACTATCAATTGTGAGTCACAAGAAGCCATGATCTTAGTTGCTCCGAAGCACCCGGCGTACTCAATAGCCGCAATCAAGGCCTCATATTCACTGGTTATTGGAAGCATCAAACTTGAACCTTAGTGATTCCTCATACACGGTCCCAGCCGGCTCAATCAACACTATTCCAGCTCCACTGCTATTCTTGGTCGCTGACCCGTCTGAATAGACCTTCCAACAATCGTCGGGTAGGCTAATGGCGACCTGGGACTCTGGTTCTTTCCCTTTAGCTTTTTCTTTAGGAACTCGTTGCTCGTTGTCTTCCTTGGTGAACGTAAGCTCGACCAAGAAGTCAGCTAGAGCTTGAGCCTTCAACGCCTTTCGAGGCCGATAGTCAATATCAAATTCAGTGAGGGCAATTGACCAATTGAGCAGTCGACCTGAACTCTCCGGCTTGTGCAATATCTTTCTCAAAGGTGCATTAGTAAGAACCACGATTGGATGAGCTAGAAAATAAGCTCGCAGCTTCCTTGAAGCCACGACTAGAGCATAGGCGACCTTCTCAGCATTGTAATACCTACTTTCCACATCTGATAAAGCTTTGCTGATATAGTACACAGGCTTCTGAAGCCCCTCCTCCTCTCTGATCAACACTGCTGCAACTGACTTGTCTCCCGCAGATAGGTATACAAACAAAGTTTCTCCAGTGGTCGGGCTACTTAGCAGGGGTGGAGTAGCGAGGTAATCCTTTAGCTGTTGGAACGACGAATGACATTCGGTCGTCCATTCAAAACTTTTCGTCCCCCTCAATGCTTTGAAGAAGGGGAGAGACCTTTCTGCTGACTTTGATATGAAGCGACCAAGAGCTGCTACCCTTCCATTAAGTCGCTGCATCTCTTTGATAGTGGTGGGAGCCTTCATGTCGACTAAAGCCTTTATCTTCTCTGGATTAGCTTCTATGCCCCTTTGAGATACCATGAATCCCAAGAACTTGCCAGCTGCCACTCCAAACACACATTTACTGGGGTTGAGCTTCATGTCGTTTGCTCGTAAATTGGCGAATGTCTCCTTTAGGTCGACCACGTGACTCCCGGCCTTAGTTTTAATGACCATGTCGTCAACGTAGGCCTCCATATTTCGACCAATCTGTGAGGCAAAGACTTTGTTCACCATCCTCTGATAGGTCGCTCCTGCATTCTTCAATCCAAAAGGCATCATATTGTAGCAATAGATGCCTCCAAATGCTCGAAATGCCGTTTTCACTATGTCATCCTCGTGCATCTTTATCTCGGTGATATCCCGAGTAAGCATCCAGAAACCGAGTGTAGAGTGACCAAAGCAATGGAATCAACAAGCTTGTCAATTCTAGGAAGAGGATAGCTATCCTTTGGACAAGCTCGATTGAGAGTAGTGAAGTCGACACACATCCGCCACTTGCCATTCGATTTCTTCACCATGACCACGTTGGCCAACCACGTTGTATGAGTGGCCTCTTTGATTATTCCCGCACTCAAAAGTTTTTGTACCTCCGCTTTGATAGCCTCTTCCTTGTCGCGAGCAAAACTTCTCAACTTTTGGGGTCTTGGCTTTATGGTCGGGTTGACTTCCGCCTCCGTGAACAATGACCTCCTCCTTGATTCCCCTCATGTCTTCTACCCTCCATGCAAAGACATCATTACTTTCTTTGAGTAGTTCGATGATTTCTGCTCGCTCCTCAACCGATAGCCGCTTCCCAATCTGAATTTTTTGATCGGGGTAAGAAAGGTTGGTGATTACCGACTCTAGCTCATCCACGGCTTCTAGCTCGGTCCATCTCTCGAATTGTAGAGTCTCCACTATGATCTCCCCGACCTTTTGTCTTTCCTCGGTTCCCAAGTGTGGAGCCTCCTCGCCTATCATATCATCAAGCTTGTCTCGCAACCTTGTTGGTAGTGGCCCCAGAGTTATTGTCTATCTCGGAGGCATAGGTCCCCTATGACGACTTGATCGACTCATAACTACATCCGAATCGACCTCGGCGGTGTTAGAGTGACGTGTCGACTCAAGTATGACCTCGTCATTTGAGCGATAGGTCGACTCTACCACGTCGGTGATTGTTGACGGTCGGGTAGTTTTGGTGATCGGCGAGACGGCCTTCAAGTAACCATCGCCAGTCTCAATCTCTAGCTCCCTTTTCTTTCTTTCTCTTAGAACATGATCCAGATAAGCACGAGCCGTGCCTTGTACGCAACCTACTCCGCGGGTGTAGGGAACTTTACTCGGCGGTGAGGAATTGATGCTACCATTCCAAGAGCGACTGTCCAGGAATTCCAAGGATGGCGGCATAGTCACTATTTACATCAATTACGATAAATTGTACCTTTGAAACAACCCCGAGGGGGTGTCGGCCTAGGTCAACGTCGAGTGCTATCTCGGCCTTTAGCATCAACTCGATGGTTGGTGAAGCCTTCCAACCCGCCATCATATCTCTCCAACTGTTCATCGTTAAGACCCATCTCCTTGAAAGTTTTGTAAAACAAAATATCCTTGCAGCCCCGTGTCGACTAAGAGTCCGCTCGTCGTACATCCATCAATGAGACACAGGATGACGAGAACTTGCTCCCTAGCCGCCATATTTGTTGCCAATTCGTGGGGGTAGAAGGCGATTGCCTCATCTCTTATTTCTCTCCTTGGAGGCACATGTGGGGCCTTATTAAGCCTGGAATATCTTGTGCTTGATGGCCGTGTTGCTTGCTTGTTCGGTGATGACCCCTGTGTTCGGTCTAAGTTTGCCTAGGTCCTTGTTGCCCACTGCTGGCTGCTCACCTCCCCGGCTTGAGGTCTCTTCACATAAGCTTCGAGTCTCCACAGGTCGACCATTCTCTGGATGATACGCTTTAATCCCAAGCAATCCTCTGTGAGATGACCGGTGTCTTTGTGGTAGTCGCGGTACTTGCTGTTGTCCCGCCTAAACTTGTTGCCTGGATTCATTGGGACTGGAGGAGCCAGTTCGACAGCATTCAAAATCTCAGTTCGACTCACCGTGAGGGGAGTGAAAGCTTCGGGCACCTTCTCTGTCGCCCTAGTTCTGTTCTTTCCATTTTTATTGTTCCCCCCGTTCTTGTTGGAGTCCTTTTTATCATTAGTGACTTCAACCTTGGGGCTCTTTCCCTTCTTCTTTTCTTTTCTTTCCTCGACGGGCGACATTATACACCTTTTCAAACAACTCCTGTCGAGTTGTGACCGTCTAATTTGTGAGTTCGTAGTCCATGTCTTACGAGGAAATACCACTTACGAAGCGATTGATTACCTCCCCGTCTCGTGAGGTCTTCCTCTATCTTATCAACCATCTCTTTGAACTTGGTGAAATAGCTCATCGAGCTTTCATTCTTACCACTGCACCAAGTTATTGGATCGGTGACGGTTATCTTTCGAGCTCCTGCGATCGAGAAGCGGTCTAAGAATTTTGCTCGAAGCATGCCCAGTGGTGATACTACCGGCGGCCAAACCATTGAACCAAGTTAAGGCTGCCCCGGTAAGTGTGCTTAGGAGAGCTTTGCACATGTTGTCATCCTCATTGGCTACAAAACACATAGTGGCTTCCAGATGTGCTATGTGGCTCCTGGCATTTGTCGACCCAGAGTACTTCTCCAGAAGAGGCAACCTAAAAGTAGGAGGAGGTCGACTATCTCTGATTTCTTTGGATAAGGGTCGAAGAGCAAAATCAATTCGTTCGACCTTTCCAGCATCCTTCTTCTTCTCCTCCTCCCATTGCTCAAATTTCTTTTTCATCAACAACCATTCTCTGGCATCGGGTCTCTCATCTCCCGGAGGCGGAGCAAGTGGACCTCTGGCCTTCACTTACGGGGAGTCACCGCCTACTCCTTCGTCCTGTGAGAATTGGTCCTTTCGATCTTATTGGAGACCTATGTACATTACTTCTTTGAGGCGACTGCGCCTCTCGGCAGCCAGACGGCGACTGCGCCTGTGATCTCCATGTGGCGACTGCGCCTTTCCCCTCTGCGGGCGACCTATGCCCATTTCTGTCTCTTTGAGACCCCGATCTCGTGTTGCTGGGAAACATGTCTGTTTCTATTGGCTGTGCCGTTAACCGAGTCCTCAAATCGAGATTGAGCCTCCTGCTCTGTTTTACGTTGAGGCTAGCTCTTAAATCATTACTCGGCACATGAACTATAGTAGGAGCTCGACGTACCATTCTCGTCCTCGCCGTTCGTCCTACACCTTCGTTTGGCCTAGCACTCTGGCTTTGTTGCCCATTAGAAACACGAGCGGGTGCCACTCTCTCGGAGCGTATGTCGGCTGTTACGCCTCCTCCATGGCTATTAAGTCGCCCGAGAATCCGGGCTCGCTCCCATCATTTCTTTCTTGCTCATGGGATTAGTGGAGGGACTGCCGCCTGCTTCCCGCGTTAGCTTTGCCCGGTTATGACGTTTTGGGTGAGGTGGAGCTCCCTGTCCTTCCATAGGACGCTTTTCTCTCCTTGCATCGGCAATCCCACGCCATCGGCCACGCGGCTGTTAGAGCGTGTCGCCCTAACATGATGTCGTTGAGGAGGGGGAGGAGGAGGCAAATCTGCATTTCCAACGTTTGTATTGTTGTTGTTGTTAACTTCGTCATGCCTAGTGAAGCCTCGGATACGTGTCCTTACGAAGTCACCATCGTTGTAGGTTATGAAAAGTTTCGAGGTCAAGTTAAAAAGCACGTTCCCGCAATGGAACCAAGCTGATGCTACGGGAAATGTGCTTATCAATCTTCCTCCACGTGGCGGGGTGATCACCTCGGCTTCTTGACTGAAACAGAACCCACGACTAGCCGGATGTGTCTCGGCGAAGACGCTCGGGCGTGAGTAAGATCACAGTTGTATATAGCACAAAATGTATTGAATAATGAACTCAGAATACAAAATGGCAGTTACCTTTCACCGTTGGTAGTGATGAAGTATTTATAGGCAAGAGTGATGTATTTTTGGGGAGGCGACATGTCCTCCGAGATTATAGCGGCAGTTATTTGGACGTGGGAACATGTCTATAACGGTCCCCGATTTATAGGGATGTGGTTATGAGGATTGTTCAACCAAATAAGGCGGCAAAGTGTTAAGTCGTCACTTGTTGATTTAGGTCGAGGTCGTCACTCGTGGAATGGTCGACTACCGTCTGGTAGAGCATGGTTCGTACCCGAATTATGATTTGGATCATGAGGTCGGACTAAGTTAGGTCGGGACACGGTAGGTCGGACCGTGGGCTTAGTCGGCCCGATACAAGAGATGGGCTTTGGGCCTTGCTCATCGGCTGACCGGCCTATTGAGAATGTGATAATCAAAGCTGGATGTAATTGGGCTTTACTTGTTTGGCCCAACTCGGCACTTTTGGTATGTTCAAACATTATTCCTTATTTTCCGTTCTCAACAATAAAGGGGTAAAGTTTTGCGGGACGGAGGGAGTATTTGTTATCTTCAGCATTATCTTACATCATTGTTTCAATACATCCGTCATTATTAGATCCGTCATTATTAGGTTAGTTTTGAAGCTATTAGGTCAATAAGTTTGTGTTTGAAAGTTTAATTTATTATTAAAATCTAACACATCTTACTCCCTCCATATCAAAATAAATACTACCTCCGTCCCACCTCAATTGATCTATTTTCCTTTTTGGGACGTCCCACCTCAATTGATTCATTCCTTAAATGGAAAATTTTCCATATATTTATACTCTTATCATCTTCATATATTTACAAAAAAAACATTCATTATACCCACTTTAACTTACTATTCCTCCCACTCATTCTCTCTCCTATTAAATATTTTAAACTTTTACATTCTCTCTCCTATTTTCTACCACACATTTAACTTTTACATTCTCTCTCCTCTAATTTCTATCCACTTTAATAATTTTTCTTAAAAATCGTGTCCCACCTCAATGGACCAATTGGGGTGGGACGGAGGGAGTATCTATTTTTTTACAAAAGTCTGTGTATCAAATTAAATGTATAATTTATGAAAGGAGCTAATGTTAATGCTGAGATTTATATGGGAAGAATTGGTCCTCAGATTCTGATTTGAATAGGATTTTCTATTCCATTCCATTCTGTTTCTCTGAATTTTGAGACGAGAGTACAGAGAGAAGAGAGAAGAAGAGGTTGCCCCTAATAATAGTTCTCTGAGCAGAAAAGGTCTCTCGCGAATTAGCGGGTCGCAAAGAGGGATGAGTGAGGAATTGTGAAGGAACAAAATAGAGTCGATCACAGTCGCTCTTTATGGTTGTGGCTCTTTATGGTGGATAATGATTGATTTGATTACTTTTTGTCTTCCAATATTCATGAGCATTATTATAATATAGATAGATGATTTAAAAAAAAATATTATGAGAACTTAATTATTTATGTGAAATTTAAAAAGTTAATATTAATGCATTTCAATAATAGATTTTAAAATTTTATGAAAAATTTTTATTTGGTCAAAATTGAATAATTTAAATGAGTGAAACAAAAAAAAAAAAAACACAAATCCAGTTAATAGATTAGATGAGGCTCAGATCTGTTATGAAGATATTATATCAGACAATGGATCAAACACCGCCATGGCTGCAACCACAGTTGCATGTTTCCTCTGCCATCTGGGTTGCCCCGCCAAGATACGGGTCGAATACCACATTGCCCGATTCGCTCACTAGAACACATATCATCAACGCCTCCTAATAACAGCAGCAGCAGCAGCAGCAGCAACAAGAGGATCAAAATAATACTATCTCAATCCCAAAATGAATTTCCAAAAAAATAAATAAAAAAATACTCCGTATTAAAATACTCCCTCCGTCCCGGAGAATGTTAAAGGGCTGTTGATTCCTGCCGGACTCAATGAAATCATCGGCTCCGATGATCGGATAAATTTACAGAGAGGGGCAACAACCCTTACGAAACTTCCCTTCTCTCTGTAGCCTCATTCTTTGTGAGCTATACGAACGAATCCCTACATTATCTGTCATCGTTAATGATTTATAGTGTGGGTGGATTCCAAGTATGTCCTTGGGTTAATGTTTAATTACATCTTTGCCTAGTGGAAAGTCCAGTTATAATATATCATTGGGCTTTTGACAATTCCTTAGTGTATTGAAGTTGTAATCAAGTTGCCCATGAAAAATGGCTAATGGGCTGAATGACCTTGTTTCCTATAAGTAAGTAGGGGCGTAAATGATTCGGTTTATTTCGATTTGAACCAATTTAATTTACAGATCAAATCACTAGTAATCGCTTTGGGATTATTTTATTCCAAACTGAACTATTAACAAATTTCAAACCGAATTGGTTTGGTTCAGTTTGATTCAAACTACAATTCAAACAGTGGTTCATACTGCGGTTCAACCCGAGGTTCATACTATGATTTATGCTAAGATTAAAAGCACGATTTAAGCCGCAACTTATTATCAAATTTGCTTAAAAATTCGTGATCACAGAGGAAGAGCGAGATATGCGAGTTTGAAGAGGAAAGTCAGAGAAAGAGAGAGAGAGAGAGAGAGAGAGAGAGAGAGAGAGAGAGAGAGAGAGAGAGAGAGAGAGAGAGAGAGAGAGAGAGAGAGAGAGAGAGAGACTAGCTAAAGGAATAAAACACACTATACAATGTCGACCGCTGTTAGTTGTGTTGCAACGAATATAGCAAATAATCAAATTAATATTGCATAAAATGCAAAATCAGGGTTAGAAATCAGTTTATAGTTTATGTAATGTAGGTTTTTAAATTTATCTAACCATAAATATTGATCAATATATAAATATAAAGTTAATATACTTCCTCCGTCCCATGTCAATGGACACCAACTTTATGGGTGTGGGAATTAAGGAAAAATAAGAGAGAGAAAAAGTGAAAGAAAATGTTGTGAGTATGAAGAATTAAATAGGAGAGAGAATGAGTGGGAGGAATAGTTAGGAGAGAGAATGTTGTGAGTGTAAAAGTGAAGTAGGAGAGAGAATGAGTGGAGAGAATAGTGAATATTCTTTTCCATTTTGGGCAGTGTCCATTCACGTGGGACGTCCCAAAAAGGAAATAAGTGTCCATTCACGTGGGACGGAGGGAGTATGTAGTATGGTGGTTTAGTTTAGTGGTTTGATTTGGTGGTTTGTGGTTTGATTTGATAGTTTGGTTTGGCAGTTTGGTCTGGCGGTTCGGTTTGGTGGCTCGATCTCGCGTTCTCAAGCCTCGGTTTGATTTGGTCTGGGAG
This sequence comes from Adenophora triphylla var. japonica, assembly GCA_022495995.1. Lineage (NCBI taxonomy): Eukaryota > Viridiplantae > Streptophyta > Magnoliopsida > Asterales > Campanulaceae > Adenophora > Adenophora triphylla. Next base: position 62,815 of record JAFEMH010006261.1, on the reverse strand, counting down.
GGCAGACTACAAACTGAACCATGTGGTTTGCCAATTTTTAAAACCAAATCGAACCATTCGTGCTTGAAAATCGAATCAAACCGAATAGTTTGCTTCAGTTCGGTCTCAAACCGCAATTTGAATCGAATCACTTGCCCTCCTACCGATAAGGTTGTAATATTTGATAACATAATTCTAAATTGTAAAAACTGAAAAAACAATTCAAAAATCGATCAATGTACCACATTTGTTGTATATTGATCTTTTCTCAAATTTAGTTACAAAATTTATAAATTCTCTCGCCTTTATTTAACTTATGGAAACGCTCATTATTTTTGCTTTTTTGATTTTTTATACAATGTTTAGAGTTCAACAAGTAGTGGAGCTATAATTTTTTTCATAAAGGGGAGGGAGCAAAAATTGAAAAACTTTAACTATTCATGCAATGTCACATTGTAGAAAGTAGGGATGTAAATGGTTTGGTTTGGTTCGATTCGAGTAAATTTACGGATCGTACAATTATTAATCGATTTGAAAATTTTTAATTCAAATCAAACCATGAAAAAACTTCAAACCGAACCAAACGCTATGGTTTGGTTTGATTTAAACTGCGGTTTAATTATGGGGTTCAAACCACATTTAAGTTCGCGGTTCAGATCGTGGTTTAGACCATGGTTTATAGTACGGTTCAACCCATGATTCATATCGCAATTTATTATCAAAAATTTTTAAACTATTCAAGATCATAGAGGAAGAACGAAAGATACGGGTGTTTAAAAGAAAAGTCGGAGGAAGAAAGAGACTAGAGGAAGGGAGAGGCCGAATGAAGAAAAACAATTTAAAATGTCGATTGTGGAGATAACTTGATTATTTATGTGTCACAATGAAGATAACAAATAATGAAATTAATATTAAATAAAATACAAAACGCGGGTTGAGATTAATATATGTAATGTAATTTTTTTTATTAATCTAATAGTAAATATTAATAAATATACGAATATATTAAGTAAAATACAAAATGGGGGTTAAGATAAATTTATGTAATGTGATTTGATTGGTGATTTTGTTTGGCGACTTGATCGCGGTCTCAAATCACGATTCGATTTGATTTGGTACCCATTATAATTATTGAACTTGAAATAATTTTTGTTTGTCGGTAATAGTGTAGTGATAGATTTTTATTGCTTTAACTTTTTTTTTTCGTTAGCTACTAGCTACTACAAAAGCTGCCCACTTTATAAAGCTAACATAACAAAATAGCGGAAAGTTTGAAAAGGTTTTGGACCAATATTATTATGCATTTGTAATTGCATTTTTTTATCTTTTAATAATGATAGATTAAAAGTTTGTAGGCTACATCAATCAAATGACTTATAATTAAGTAGCACCTGTTGTTAACGTATTCGAACTCGCTATATTCAATATAAAATTAATATCGAAACTAAAGTTCTTTGCTACATTTGCAATTGCACCTTTGGGGAATTTTAAAGGAATTTCAGAGAATTGAGGGACTTGTTAGTAAATTGACTTACACAAAAAAGGGGTTTGACTCGAGATGGGCAAGCCTAAAAAAAAAATTAAAAAAAAAATGAGAACAAAGCTCAACTATTGATTTCCCTGTTGGAACATTAATGATCCATTAACCATGAACCGACTCACAACTAGATTAAGAAGAGAAGGAGAAGAAGAAGAAGAAGAATACGGAAGCGTGTACCTTGTAATTTCATGATTGTGTTCTTGATCTTGTTCTTGAATAAATGAGAAAGTAGGGAAGAGTAGATCTTCTAAATGATAAGTGCCCTTAATCTCTTTAATCTTCAATTACTTAGGAAGAGTTTTTACTGAATGAGAAAATGATGTAACTAGTAGATTCATAGGCTTGATGGATAGGCCTTTATATAGGAATCCAAGAGGCACTTCATTTAGGGACTACACCCTTTCATAAAGATGATGGTGTGAAGTTACCATTATGCCCATCATTTAATGGTACTTACACCTAATGGAATTCTACACATTTTGTCTATACTTTAACATTATTAAATGATTATAACAAATGAAATTAAATAACACATACTCCCTCCGTCCCACTTCACTTGGCACTAATTTCTATTTTGGGTCGTCCCACTTCACTTGGCACTGCCCAAAATGGAAAGGAATATTCACTATTCCCTCCACTCATTCTCTCTCCTACTTCACTTTTACACTCACAACATTCTCTCTCCTAACTATTCCTCCCACTCATTCTCTCTCCTATTTAATTCTTCATACTCACAACATTTAACTTTTTCTCTTTCTTACATCACTTTTCCTTAATTCCTACACCCAAAAAGTTGGTGCCAAGTGAACCGGGACGGAGGGAGTATTAATTAATCCATGTTCTAACAATCTCCCACTTGGATTAATATTAATATGTATCTTTTACTAAATAAATTCCTTAATCATTTATAACATGAATGACAACCCTTATGTGCACGTTTATTGTCATCCAACACAATCCCGTCCATTAGTCTTATAAGTATAGGAACTAAAGGGCGATCGTTGTAATTGATTCGCAACTAAACCCACATTAATCACATATATATATCCAACTAAATGACATAGATTAAGTATAGATATGTAGCATGGAATATTAATGAATATATATGAAGAACGCATATATATATTCTCCAACTAGTCCTACTTAACCAAATGAGATCAATATCAATAAAAACAACACAAAGAAATAGAAAACAACACAAACTCCCACTGATTTAAGCATTATCAAAATTGTTTCACCCATATGAGCAGTATGCTCGTGAAATATCAAAAGAGATTACGCTTTACAAAATGGATTCAATAACATGGAGTTTGATCCTATAAGTTGTATATCTATTTGTTCATTTTATACTTATTTCTCTTCAACAAGAGACATAACCATATGATGTCTTTCGACATCTTTGCATCCACTAAAACATAATCGGAATACTTAATGATCTCAAAATGATCCGATTTTATATATATAAGCATGTAGTTTAATGTTTTATAGGTACTTCATCATTCTTTTGGATGCGACTTAATATTCTTCTTTCTGAATTGCTTTGGTATTGACCAAGCATCCAAATAATAAATACAAGGTCTCCGTACGAGTACGAGACTTGCGCATACATTAAGCTTCCTACTTTGCCGGTGCATAAGGGATATTTTCCATATACTTGGATTCAAAATTAATTTTAGGACATTGCTTTAAACTGAATTTATCTCCCTTAGAGATAGGGGTGTCATGTGGTTTACAATTTTCCATGCTAAACCTTTGTAATACCTTCTCTATATAGCTCTTTTGTGATAATCCCAAAATACCTCGTGAATGATCACGATGAATTTGGATTCCCAATACAAAAGATGTCTTACCAAGATCTTTCATCTCAAATTTGTTTGAGAAATTTCTTAGTTTCTTTTAGAAGGTCCTTATCATTACTAGCATGAAAATATTATCCAAATATCATCCACATAAAGACCAGAATTATAAATCTACTCCCACTGAACTTATGGTACACACAATCTTCACCAAGATTCATTTCAAAGCCAAATGAAAGAATAACTTGGTTAAATTTTAAGTACCATTGACGAGATGCTGGCTTAAGCCCATAAATGGATTTCTTAAGTTTACAAATCAGTTGACTAGTTTGATCCGAATTAGTCACCATTTCTGGTTTCTTCATATAGATAGTTTCCTCAATGTTACCATTGAGAAAAGCTGTCTTAACATCCATTTGATGAAGCTTAAGATCATAATGTGCCACTAATGCCATAATGATCATAAGAGAGGTTTTAGAAGATATCAGAAAAAATGTTTCTTTATAATCAATGCCTTCCTTTTGAGTAAATCATTTAGTAACAAGACGTGCCTTATATCTTTCCATATTACCTTGCTAATTCCTTTTGGTTTTAAATATCAATTTATAACCAATAGGTTTTACACCTTCAGGTAATGGGTCAAGATCCCAAATGTCATTGTCTTTCATTGATTTTAACTCCTCATTGATGGCATTGATCCACTTATGAGAATTAGGACTATTAATGGCTTCATGGAAGGTGATTAGATTATCTCCCACTAAACCTAAGGTGTCCTAATTCTCCGCAAGATACATATCATAAATATCCGAAATATAACTTCTTCTTTCTCTAGTAGATCTCCTCAAGAGCACTGGTTCATCCTCATTTTGAGGTTGTTGAATTTCCTCATGTCCAACATTTCCATGTTGTCCGTTATTTACGGGAGTCTCTATATTAATTTGAATTGTATGTTCTTTGTTGAATTTCAGGTACAATTACTTGATTTCCAACAGGAACTAAAGTTTGAGGAACATAGAGTGGTTCCTCTAACTCTTCAAATTCAAAAACATTACTATTTCTCCCACTAAATTCAACATCCTCAAGGAACCTAACATTGCCAGTCTCGAAAAATGTTCTAGTTTTCGGATCATAAAATTTATATCCCCTAGATCTCTCGGCATACCCTACAAAATAGCTACTAACAGTATTTAGGTCCAGTTTGCCCTCATTAGACCTTATAAGGTCTAGCATCTGCTGGACACCCCCATAAATGAAGATGATTTAAGGACGGTTTCTTATTCGTCCATAACTCATAAGGGGTTTTGTCGATAGCTTTTGAAGGTGCTCTATTGAGAATATAAGCTGCGGTTTTTAATGCTTCGCCCATAATGAGTGAGGTAAAGAAGTACAAGAAAACATACTTCTTACCATATCCTTAAGGATTTATGTCTCTCCAATATACTATGCTAGGTTTACCCGGCATGGTGTAGTGAGGGACAATCCTACACTCTTCAAAATAGCGAATATAAAGGACCCGGACGTTATTCACCCAATACGTTATACCGTTCGTAGTTTTCACTACCATGATCGGATTTAACGTTCTTAATAGTCTTTCTTATGCCTTAAAAAAAAACTTGAAAACGACCAATGATTGAAACTTTACATGAAGAAAATAATGTATCCATAACGAGAGTAATCATCCATGAACGTAATGAAATATTGTTGACCATTCCATGAAGGGTTAATGAATGGTCCACAAATGTCCATATGAATTAGTTCCAAGACGTTTGATACTCTCAAAATTCTATTTCCTTTAATGTTTGTAAATTTATTCTTTAAAACACTTAATGCAAAAGTTTTATCTGGAGTATCAAGTTGTTTTTAGGATTTCCTCCGACATAAGCTTTATCAATTCTCCCTTTGGAGATATGACCCAAACGCCTATGTCATAGAATACAAGAATTTTCACTTGATAACTTTTGCTTAGTGCCTTTAGTTTTGATTTCATTATTATGGGACTCATTAATATTATTTACTGTTTGAAGTAAATAAAATTGTCATTGTTAAGATAAAGTACTAATACCGACAACTTCGGAATTAAAAATAAGATCACATTTATTATTACCAAATGAACGGGAATAACCTTCCCGATCTAATACTGTGACTGATATCAAATTCCGCCTAAATGACGGTACAATAAATGTATTATTTAATACAAAATAATAGCCAGTACTTATCAATAATCTAAAAGTCCCTATGCCTATAACTTCAATCGGATTTCCAGCTTTCATATAGATGTATTTCTCATCTTCACTGGGGATTCGGTAATTGTGCAACCCCGCATACATGAACTAATGTGAGTTGTTGCACCAAATACAACCACTATGTATATTTAAGGAATTGAAACCAAATTTGCCTTAGTACAAACAAGACCAAATGACATACCATCCTGAATTCGCCATTCGCGATATTTATGGTAGTCGTTCTTCATGCGAGTAAGGTCCTTGCAAAAGAAGCATTTCTTGACTTTATGATCCTTAAATGATCCCTTATGCTTCTTACTTGCAACCGTAATTTCCTTCCCTCTTCTCTTAATCCCACGAGAAGAAGTAAATGCTGAGTGAGTACTTTCTAATTTAAGATATTTCATCCTATCTTCCTCTAATGTCATATGTGAAAGTAATCCATTAATATTCCACTTTTTCTTTTGACATTTATAGGTCACTTCAAAAGGACCAAATTGAGGAGGAAGATAGATCAAAACTAAGTGCACGAGCAAATCTTCCGAAATCTCTAACTTAAGTGCCTTTAGTTTGATCGAAAGATGAAATAATTCAATAATGTACTCCCTAAGATTTTCTTCACCCTTGTATCGAATGGAAACAAGTTTCCACAAGAATTCAAGAAAAATCTCAGCATTTTCGATCTCAGAGACATTGTCCAAAAATGTCTCTGAAACTGCAATTTCCATGATCATTAGACTCACGCGGTTGGACCGTTCCCATTGCTCAACATTTTTCCGTTCTACAACGGTATTTCCTTTAGTGAGAGCAACGGGACTTGATTCCCCTAATGCGTGATCGATGTCCATATTGCCTAAGATCATCGTTATATTATTTTTCCAAGTTTTAAGTTTAGTCCCAGTAAGCAAAGGTACATCATTTATAGCAGTAGTTATGGATGAAGCATTAATCAAATCTGAAGGAGAAGAACAAGAATGAAACAAAACATATATAAGAAACTACACAATGATTAATTATATCAAAATGAATTCCATCATAATAAAAGATAATCAATATGACATCAAGACTAATCTTTGGATTGCGAATTGACTCACAATTTGATTTATCTTAGGGTAAACAAATAGCTTAAACAACACACTTTAAATACTTGCCTTCCTTTGGGCCGGATCAAGTATAAAAAGTGTCCTAAAGTTTAAGGTACTTGTTCCCCGGCAATAAAGAATATAAACAATTCACTTTAAACACCCGCCTTCCTTTGGGATGGTTCACAGCATTTAAAATGACCAAAAGTTTAATTTCAATTATTACCCATGAATGCAAATATTTAGTCAACAACAAGGTCTCCTTTGGGAAACAAGCATGTTATCACATATCAATATTTGCATTCATCTTTTAACAAGTTTGAATTCAATCAACAAGGTCTCCTTTGGGAAACAAGCATGTTAATTTTGTCCAAAAAGTTAAGGATATAATTAATCGGAAACATAAGGCCTTAAGGTAAATTTGGAACTTTAAAGGGTAAGAAAACAACGAAAATTTATTAATAAAAGACAATATCATTTTGTTCTACCCGTCCATTCTTAAAGTTTAACAACTCTAAGAACCGCCAATCGCCGTGGATCGGTGTCCAGATATCATATTTTATCAATAAATTATCAAAATTACGGAAAAATTTGAGATCGAAGTCTCGGACGACTCGTCCCTTAGGGGACGACTCGTCATGAATGAGGGACGGATGAATCGAAGCAACCTATTCTCGAAATTTCAAAGGGGGGACTACTGTCCCTTAGGGGCACGACTCGTCCCTAAGGGGGACGACTCGTCCCTATAAGGGGAACGCCCGAATCGAAAGGTCCCATTCCAAAATTGATGGGCACGACTCGCCCCCACGGGACGACTCGTCCCCAATGCCCAATTACGAACAATACTAATTTTAAACCCTTTTATGAACAGCTTTTCCAACCAAATTTCCCTTTTAATGCATTATAATTATTGGCTATGAAAATGGGACAAGTTTGCACTTTAATTAACATGATTCAAACAAGTAGACCTAGATTTACACACTCCAAACACATGATGTTGGCTATGTAAATGGGGTAATCTTGTATGAACCATTGTGTCTCTTAAAACTTGATCTTACCATTATTGCCGTAAATTGAATGAAGTTCTTAATTTAATGGTGACTTAATTTTCAACCAAAGTAAGTAGATCCGCATACTCACAACACATTAAAAATGCGTGGCTATGCATATGAACAAACTCACAACGCATCCAAGGATGGTGGCTATGTTCAAAAAATGGGATAATCTTACATTAAGGATTGAAAGCCTTTTGAGTAAAACCAAAATTCGAAATAGAATGAAGTTATGAACATAATACTCTTAGACAAATGAGTATTATGTACAAGAACAAAACCAAATGAAATCACACAAGGATTACAAATATGAAATAAATTAAAGCACAAGGCTCTATTTCAAACTCAATCTAGTATATGAAAGGTGCTCGATACCAATTGTTGGAACATTAACGATCCATTAACCATGAACCGACTCACAACTAGATTAAGAAGAGAAAGAGAAGAAGAAGAATAATACGGAAGCGTGTACCTTGTAATTTCATGATTGTGTTCTTGATCTTGTTCTTGAATAAATGAGAAAGTAGGGAAGAGTAGATCTTCTAAATGATAAGTGCCCTTAATCTCTTTAATCTTCAATTACTTAGGAAGAGTTTTTACTGAATGAGAAAATGATGTAACTAGTAGATTCATAGGCTTGATGGATAGGCCTTTATATAGGAATCCAAGGGGCACTTCATTTAGGGACTACACCATTTCATAAAGATGATGGTGTGAAGTTACCATTATGCCCATCATTTAATGGTACTTACACCTAATGGAATTCTACACATTTTGTCTATACTTTAACATTATTAAATGATTATAACAAATGAAATTAAATAACACATATTAATTAATCCATGTTCTAACATTCCCCCCCCCCCTTATAAATTTAAAAAGTGTGATTTCTTACTATTAAAGTCTATTTTTATTTTTTTTATTCTGTACCTTGTCTATTAGAAAAAAGAATTGTCCTACATAATATTTTTGCCTTCATTTGTGCAAAATTTATACTCCCTCCGTCCCGTCTGACTTAGGACATTCACTTTCGACACGGAGATTAAGAAATACTATTATAATATTAGGAGAGAGAATGAGTGGAGGATGTGTTGTGAGTGTGAAAAATTAAATAGGAGAGAGAATGAGTGGGATAAATAGTGATGAGATTATTGTTGTGAGTATGACAAGTGGGTCCCATTTAATATAAAAGTAATATAAACTTTTCATTTTGGGCCGTCCTAAATTGAGTGGGACACCCAAAATGGCAAAACGTCCTAAATCGAACGGAACGAAGGGAGTAGTCCATTATATAAATTTTCTTTGTTTATCTAAAATTCTAGCTTCTATGTTAAAGCAGCACACAAAAGACAACGACATGCAACCCTAGGTACGCTATACCGAAATCGCACTTATATCTACTCCCTCCGTCCCGCTAATATTAGCACACTTTCCTTTTTGGGCGTCCCGCTAATATCCGCACACTCCCAAAAAGGAAACTTTATATTAATAAAATATTCACCCAACCCCACTCATTCTCTCTCCTACATTATTTTAATACTCACAACACCATTATAATTTATTACACCCTCCACTCATTCTCTCTCCACTCATTCTTTTACACTCACAACATTTTATTAAAATATCATATTCCTTAATTCCCGTGCAAACAGTGTTTGTGCTAATATTAGCGGGACGGAGGGAGTATTTACTAGCCTAAGCCCGTGTCCAAGGCCACGTTTTTGTTTTTTTTTTTTTTTTTTTAATTTTTTTTTTTTTAAATATGCCCGTGTCCAAGGCCACATTTTTTTAAAACTATTTTTTTTTTAAAAAAAAAATTAATTTAATTTTTTTTTTTTTTTAATTTAAAAAAAAAAAAAAAATTTTAAGGGCGAAATGGGAAAGAGAGTGAATAGTGAGGGCAAAATGGTCATTTCCGCGAATGAAACTATTCACACCACTGTTCAAAACAATGGTGTGATTTATAATATAGATAACTCCATTGTGAAAGGGTGATCATTGTAGCTAGGCGTTACTTTTTCAGATCTCGATTTTTAGACTATCCCATCAGTGATTTCAATCCAATTTAATTCAATCTTAAATAAAATATTATTTTTTTTACTTTTATATATACAACTCAACCTTATATAATACTCCCTCCGTCCCAGCCGAACTAATACCAAAATTTTGGGCACACAGATTAAGGAAAAGTAAGAGAGAGAAAAAGTGGAAGAAAATGTTGTGAGTATAAAAAATTAAATAGGAGAGAGAATGAGTGGGAGGAATAGTTAGGAGAGAGAATGTTGTGAGTGTAAAAGTGAAATAGAAAAGAGAATGAGTGGAAAATATAGTAAAGATTTCCTTTCATTTTGGACAGTATCAATTGGGCTGGGACGAATCAAAAAGGAAATAAGTATCAATTGGGCTGGGACGGAGGGAGTATACACTTCCATCAGTGATCCAACCCAACCTTTTAATAAAATATTTATTTTTCATTACTCCAACTTACCTAAAATACTTATCATTTTATTTTTTTTAAATGTACCAATATTAGGCTCTATTTAAGATTAAAAAAAATTATAAATTTTAATATATTTTTTATTTTATATAAAATATATTAATTTTAAAAATATATTTATATTAATTTTGGTGACTTTTTTTTTTTTTGTGACTCATGGTGACCCTCTCACAAGAGTCACCAATGAGAATGGTCTTAGTACTTGGAATTTGGGCACAAACATCTTAGTGCAAGTGATTGGGTTTCTGGCATGAGCAACATATTAGTACAAGTAATAGGGATTTGGACCTAAGGCCCTTGATCTTATGGTATGTTGTGCGACTTTTTTACGGGGAGGTTTGGTGTTCGATTTTCACTAGAATCATTATGTGAAATTATCATGAATTTCAGGATCCTTGGAGTCCCCCGGGGCGCATCCGTGTAGTTAAGGAAGCAGCATTGCTGGGCTTGCAACCTCAGCGTGGAGAATTTGAATTTTGGCAGGAGCAGCTGGAGCAGTCAATTTATTGGTGATGTAAAATTAATGTAAATGCCTTGTAGGAGGGCTCCCTTGGGGCCAGGAGTATAAGGGGTGCTGCCACCCTGGCTGCATAATTAGTCCGGCAAAACTGAAAACCTGAATATCAAAAAAAAAAAAAAAGTAATAGGGATTTGGGCATGAGCATATTAGTGCAACAAATAGGGAAGAATATATATTCTCGATTATATTCTTGTACGTTCTTTGAAAGCAATTATCCAATATTACCCAATTTAGAATAAATCAGTATGTGACCTTGCACTATTGTTACATTTTAATTCTATTTAGTTGGGAGATATAATTAATGATGGAAGAATTAATTGACTTGCCATGGTGTTTTTTCCATTAGATTATGTAATAGTGTAAAACATAAGATTATGTGTACAAATATTGACAAAAGATTAATGGAAAAATTCCTTTTTAACCACAACTATCAGATCTTATTTCCTAAAAATCCAGCCCAAATAAAAAAAGACTAACTCCTTTGTTATTTCAAATTAAAATTCCTTTAAACCCCATTATACCGTGAACGGCCAAAACGAAGTTAGTACGCCGTTAACTTCCGTCCGGCGTTCTTTGCGGAATTGCAAAATTGAATCCAAAATTGAAGAATCGTGAAGATGGCAACGTTCTTCGCGATGACGCTTGGGGCCTTCGTTTTCCGGCAATCTATGGATAAAGTCCATGTCTGGATCTGTAACGACCCTAACCCTAGGCACTAATTTTAATATTATATTATATGCCTTTAATATTAATGTTACCTTTATGTGCTTATTCTATGCCTTTAATATTTAGGTTAAGTTGAGATGGTTAGGAAATAATTCTAAAAGCCTTGGGATAAAATGGAAGTAAGTTAAAGTCTTGGTTTGGATTATAATAATTAAAAATAAATAAAGTAGTAGGGTGGAGTGGTAATAAAATATACAAATAAAATATAATGGGTTGGGAGGGTATTTTAAATTGAGTGAAAGAACTTAATTTAGGAAGCTTGGGGAAGGGGGGGGGGCCATATTCCTCCCCTTAATTCCCTCATTCTTTTCCTCATGAGTCAACCTTTCCCCATACCTCCCATACTTCTCCACTTACTCTTTCACCCTCCTCACTCTTTCTTCTTCATTTTCCTTACTTTCTTTTAGAAAACATCCATGGAAAAACCTCCCATGAAAACTTCACCTCCCAAATCATTCCCAAGGTGAATCCTCCTCCATTTTCAAATCCAAGTGTACTTTGGTGATTGGTGCATCTAGGAGAGTTGATCAAGCCAAGAAAAATCATCTTTCCATCTTGTATTTGCTAGAGGTGAGTTATTATGACCCTTTCCTTCATTAAATGCTCATGAACTCTTAATGTTGTTCTTGTTAATATGATGGTTGTTTAATGCTTTGAAACTATTCTTGGAGTTGAGAAATTGGAAATTGACATGGAATGATGTTAGGGTGCATAGAAGTGGATTTAGAGTGTAAGAAATGGGTGGAGTTAGTTTTAGAAGATTTAACTTGAAATGTGTTAGTAAAATGGGTTGGAAATCATGTGGTAAATGATCTAGGTTTATATCATTTTGGGTTTAAATGCTTTAGGATGAAGTAGTGAAATATGTTATTGTTCATGGAAGTGATAAAGAGTAAAATGATATGGTTTAAGTAGAGATAGGAATGTTAAAAATAAAATGTAGTAGTGTAATGGGTAGAATAACTAAGTTGTAAGTGGGTTAAATTCATCTTACTTGGATTAGAATGGTTTAGAATGAGTTTTGGTGAAGTTAGCAACCCCCTTTTTATTCCTTTGTTCGCACATACCAGGTGCGCGCCTGTAGCGATGCGTGAATTTTGATATAACAGAGTCGCCGCTTATTATTTATTTAGGAAAACAATAAGAAAAACCTTTTTGATTTGAAAGAGATTTGAGGGTTCGGGGGTTAAGTTATCGAATGGGTAGGTCGAGGAGCATCCATTCCACCCAATCCGGAGATCGGTCTTGCCAATTGAGTATTATCAATCTTTTTAATTACTAATTAAATAAAGAACAAGAAAACCCTAATCAATTTCTTGATTAGGAATGTCGGATTGTACGCTTCGAGATCGCCTTCATCGATTGTAGGGACTCTAGGCTAATCCTTTTGATGGGATTACACCACTCTAAAAGCCAATAGAGAGAGATTAAGAAGAAAAGAGTAAAGTATAGGAGTTTACCTAGTTTAGGGAGGATTTGATTTAGAACGTGGTTCTAAGATGTTTTCTCGATCGAGAAGTGATTTGGGCAGAGTTTCGACTCAATATGAGAGTCAAATCTTGATGCGGACAGAGCTTCGCCTCAATCCTTGATTCGGGTTTGGATGTTTGTTGATCAACATGGTTGATAAACAAACTTTAGGTGATTTTAGGGAGGTTTTGTGAGTGATTTGAAGGAATCTTTCGTGGAGAGAAACCAACAAATTGTGTGTGTTGTGTGAAATTCTGGACCTTTGAAACAGTGGAAGTCACCAAGTATTTATAGGGGTTTAGGAGGTAGAGGTGGAGAGGTAAAACACTCCTAGGAAGCTTCCAGAACTCAATTCTGATTGGAGAACCGGATTAGATGAGGTTTATCAAGAAAAGAGTTTGAAACGGAGAAGGAGAGTGATTTCTGCACATCCTGTCGAGGGGATATCTCGCGCGAGATATGATATCTCGTGCGAGATATCTAGTCTGATGACTATTTTGTCCTCTTCAGTTTATTCCGTTAGTCAGTTAGGTCCAAAACTAACGAGGTTAGTTAGAAACTTAACGAAACATGACGAAACTAATGTGCTTTCATCAAAACACAAAAGAGAGACGAAGAGTAGTGTAATCATGAATTATTGGTTCAGAATGGGGTGTCTACAGCGCCCACTAGGATCGGGTGCGCGCCCGCTTTCATTCTGGTCACTTTCAGGCGCGCGCCCACCAGGACCGGGTGTGCGCCCACTAGGACCGGGTGCGCGCCCACCAGGACCAGGTGCGCACCCACTCTGTTTTTCAGCATTGAACCATTTTTCTTCCGTAATTTCCTTTAGGTCCTCCAATAAATTGAACCTTTGATTTCTTAAAATACCGCACAAGTCCTTTTTACTCTCAAAAGGTCTTCGCTCCATTCCGTTCCACTTTTGCTTCCTTTCTTCACTTTAATCCACCATTTTTTTCACCTAATTAACCTGTAATCATAAAGACACTAGAAAATGCTTGATAGCCTTGTTTGGCAACGTAACCAATGTGACTCCAACTTGGTAAATTGAGCTTGAATCTTTATAGCGGCCATGCATTGTTGTATATTGATTGTATAGGATTGGTTAATGATACCTTGTTACCTTACTTGAATATATATTCATTGATTGTGTTATGCATAGTGTGTTAAATAAATGTTGCACTATGATATTGGTTGAACATGAGTATATATTACCATGTGGCTATATTGCTTATTTATGCATCGTGTGTTAAATAAATGTTGCACTAGGAGATTGGTTGAACATGAGTATATTTTACCATGTGGCTACATTGCTTATCCCTTTTGTGAATTATATTTCAAGTATCTATTATGTGCTTGAACGTGTTTATATTTTATGTGATTGGGGGGTATCATGGAATTCAATCAATTATTGATTTGTTCTATAAGTGATTGAAGGTTCATCATACCTGTGACCTCTCCCCCTCTGTGGCCACAGACTGGGGTTATAGCATCTGTATTGATCCAAAAGCCTTACAAGAGTTGCTACTATCTTATATGGTTCCCTGGAAAACGGGTCTTATAAGATGTGAATATGCCTAAGCAGTTCACAGGAGATGAGTTATAATCATAACTGTCTCGGTTATATGATATTGGTTCTGATGGATATGCATTCACATAAATAGTGGAGTATTATGCCCACAGTGATACGACTTATGATTCAGACGGGAAAGGTAAACAAAGGTAACGGAAGGTGTTTACTGTTTTACCAATATGTGAGATGTACCTTGCTATGTGTTGCATCTTACTTGGCATATTGCTGCATTCATAATAGCTTGCTGAGATTTATTCTCACCCCTCCCTTTATTGTTTTTAGATCCTGAGACAGGCGGACCGGCCAAGTGAGGACGGAAAGGAGTTTGGACGTGGTATTTTGGGATTTTTCGGGGTACGCATAGGTTGGCGTAGAAGATGTATTTTGTATAATTCCTTTATGGAGTTTATGTGTATAAAACTTGGTTTCTACGTTATAACCAAAGTCTTTTGTAATTAAAACAGGTTGTTACTTTTAAAGTTATTCAACTCTTCCTTCCATGTAGAGAGGAATGAAGTTATTTTGAAATGGTTATGTTCAGTATGTTTAAGTTGTAAGTTAAATCAAAGTTTTAAAAAGTTTAGGTGGTTTGAGTCCTTTTGGGGACGCTCTAGCTCGGGACACGGGTTAGGTTCCGGGTTGGGGTCCTCACAGTTGGTATCAGAGCTCGGTTAGAGTTCTCGGGTAGAGTCTAGCTGAGTGAGAGTGTGTGATAATTTACGCCGAGTGTTTAATGCAGGAGTTTATTCAATGGCTGGAAATGAGGATGATCAGCATCAGGTTCCGGGCAATGTTGGTAATGTCGGGGGTGATGGAAATCCGAATGTTGAGACGATGAACATGTTCCGAGTATTTTTGCAAAGTATGGCAACACAAGGGCAAGTACGGCAGCATCAAGAAGACAGACATGGGCATGGTTTGGAAAAGTTCGTCAAGATGATACCTCCAAGCTTTAGTGGAGACCCAGATCCGGTGACGGCGGAGAGATGGCTTGAAGCTATGAATAAAATTTTCTTGGCAATGGAGAGCTCAGATGCAGAAAAGGTGAGATGCGCAGTCTTCAAGTTAGAAGGACCTGCAGATCAATGGTGGCAAGTAGTGAAGGACGGCTGGGATCGGGACCTTACACCGCAGACGTGGGAGAACTTCACACGCAAGTTCCGAGATCATTTTATTCCAATGGTTACAAGAGATAAGAAGGAAGTTGAGTTTTTGAGATTAGAGCAAGGATCAATGACCGTAGCGCAGTACTCAGCAAGGTTTACGGAGCTACCTCGCTATTGTCCACATTTGGTGCCGGAAGAAGAGAGAAGGGTATATTGATTTGTGAAGGGATTAAGGCTAGAGTTTAGGAAACAATTATTGACTCACGACTTCACAGATTTCCAAACAGCAGTGAATAAAGCCTATCGAATAGAGAATGACATTGACGAGCACCGGGGTAAATCTGAGGGTGGAAGTGGAAGTAAACAGAGATTTCAAGGCCAAGATTCTGGATATAGTAGAAGGCAACAGAGAGGATCAACATCGGGATTAGCAAGAGGAGAAGAAGCGGCGACTACAACAACTCGTCCGACTTCAAATCAGGTAAGGATTGTATGTGGTTATTGCAAGAAGATGGGTCATTCTGAAGACAAGTGTTGGAGTAAGCAAGGGAAATGCTTGAATTGTGGAGAAATGGGGCACTACAAGAAAAATTGTCCTGTATTTCATCGGAGGTTAGCTTCGGGTGTCGGTCAAAGGGGGCAAAGAGGTGGAATGAAAAGGGATACTGAAGGGAATCCAAAAGGGAATGTTTAAAGTTGAATCCTTATTTTGAGTCTTGGAGGGATAGGGCCCTCAGTGGTCTTTAGAGGTATAATACCTGTCTCAGAAGTAGGGGTCATACTTTTACAGATCCCGGTTTATTTCATGCATGTTTGACATTGCATTTTGCTTTCATGTGGCATACATTGCTTAAGATGTGTTTTATGTGTTAGAGGTTTCTGCTCTTACGAGAGAGTACCTCGAATCTTCTTTGGTTTACCACTAGCGTGATGTGGTCATAACTGAGCAGGTATTACCAGTTGATTTGGTATGATTACCAAATTGTGATTTTGATGTATATTTGGCCTAGATTGGTTAAGTAGTGGTTGTGCATTAATAGACTATCGTATGAAACGAGTCTTCTTTTCTATGCCTAATTGGTCTATATGGTATTAGATGCAGATAAGCCTTTATGTGGTATCCTTGTTATATATGCCTTAAAGATTGAAAAATTTTGATTAAAAAGTGTGAAGCCTAATTGGTATGTGGTAGACTTAGGTAAAAAGTCTTCGAAAAATGCTATGTGCTAATTAGGAAAATGGTAAATGTACTTTCAGCAAAGTATTATATGACTCCAGGTTGGAAAGTGGAATTACGTATTGATTTAGTGTCAGGTTTAATGCCTATGTCAAAAGCACCTTATAGAATGGTCTCGATTTTGTTGTGGTTATAATGAGCAGAGTTTTATCCTTATCTTGATGGCTTGTGGAAATTATTAGTGGTGACATCCTTGCTTATTTGAAGTTGAGAATATTATGAAAATCAATTGTGAGTTGTGTTATCTATTCTTCAAGAGAAGAATTTGTGTGTGAAGTTTAACCATTGTGAGTTGGCTTGGGAAAATTTCCATAATGAGTCCGTAGTTTCAAGGTTGAAAGGGGTGCTACCAAGGGAGTATCAGTAGATTCTTGAGAATTGTATTATTGTTGATATAGTTAACCTGGAAGAGGTATCCATGATGTAAGATGCCAATAAGGGTGAATCATATGGATAGAGATGAAGAATAGGTTGACTGCAGATCCGATTCTTTTTCTGACAAATGGATGTGAGAACTTGGCATTTTTAATTGCATATCAAGAGAAGGTTAATTTGTGATAACTTATGTTAGAGGAAGTGAACCAGGCAGAGCAGAATTTTCTTACTTTCAACTTGGAAGTGACTAAGATTATTTTGCGTTTTACAAGTGGAAATTTTAATTATGTGCAACTAAATCTGAGATGTGTTACCGATCATAAAAGTTAAAGTATTTGTTAGCTTGGAAGGAATTTAACAATAAGCAGAGTCAAGGATGGAAATTATTAGAAAGACTTAAAGTGTGTTATATCTTGTTACCCGGGAAAGTTATTGTGATTGCAAATGCGATTAGCCGAAAGGCTTATGTGTCAACAAGTATATTCTTAGAGTTGCAAGGTTAGATATTTTTGCGAATATTCAAGTTACCCCTATAGTATGGAGACCTTAGAAGAAGTTCAACTATGATTCAGAATTTAAGAGGATTATCGGTTAGTTTCATGTGGGAAGACCCAGGATGTTGTATTGAGTCAAGATGAAAAGTTAACCTCAACTAGAATGTGTGTATCATTTCTGCAAGAGATTAGAGGACCAGTTTTAGAGGAAGACCATAGATCTAGAATTGCGATTCATCAGGAAAGTTCGAAGAGGTATCAAGATTTGAGGAAGAGTTGGAAGATTCGAATGGGAAAGCATTGCGATGGAATTTTGTATCTGGACTACCTTCAACGTTGATGAAGATGGGTGTGTTGGAGTAATAGTGGATATATAGATCAAGTCGGTTTACTTTTTACTTATATCAACGAAGGGTTCGAGGAAGAAATTAAAACATTGTGCATTGCGGGAGATTGATTGATTTCGTGGAGCACCAATCAACACTTTACCAGATCGGGATCGAGGATTCATTGTGCTTTTGGGAAGCTGGATGCAAGGTTTTGAGTTCCAAGTCGAGTTGCAGTGATGCGTTTCATCCTCAGGCAGATGTGCAGACAAAGAAGACTATCCAGATTCTTGGGAATAAGTTGTGTGTTGTGTAATGGATATCCTTTCAACTTGAGAAGTTTATTTAACCTTAGCGAGTTTGCGTATATTAGTAGATTTCAGTTCAGTATTGAATTGGTAACGTATGGAACATCGTATGGGAGAAATTATCTTTATGATTCCTCATGTGTATGGAGTTCTTCAACTAATGATGATTAAGCGGATTTGACCTTCATGGGGAGGTCACCTTCTTAAATTGATCAGTAAGGTAAGCAAGTTTAAAATTCGGGACGAATTTTCTTTAAGGGGGAGTGAGTGTAACGACCCTAACCCTAGGCACTAATTTTAATATTATATTATATGCCTTTAATATTAATGTTACCTTTATGTGCTTATTCTATGCCTTTAATATTTAGGTTAAGTTAAGATGGTTAGGAAATAATTCTAAAAGCCTTGGGATAAAATGGAAGTAAGTTAAAGTCTTGGTTTGGATTATAATAATTAAAAATAAATAAAGTAGTAGGGTGGAGTGGTAATAAAATTTACAAATAAAATATAATGGGTTGGGAGGGTATTTTAAATTGAGTGAAAGAACTTAATTTAGGAAGCTTGGGGAAGGGGGGGGGCATATTCCTCCCCTTAATTCCCTCATTCTTTTCCTCATGAGTCAACCTTTCCCCATACCTCCCATACTTCTCCCCTTACTCTTTCACCCTCCTCACTCTTTCTTCTTCATTTTCCTTACTTTCTTTTAGAAAACATCCATGGAAAAACCTCCCATGAAAACTTCACCTCCCAAATCATTCCCAAGGTGAATCCTCCTCCATTTTCAAATCCAAGTGTACTTTGGTGATTGGTGCATCTAGGAGAGTTGATCAAGCCAAGAAAAATCATCTTTCCATCTTGTATTTGCTAGAGGTGAGTTATTATGACCCTTTCCTTCATTAAATGCTCATGAACTCTTAATGTTGTTCTTGTTAATATGATGGTTGTTTAATGCTTTGAAACTATTCTTGGAGTTGAGAAATTGGAAATTGACATGGAATGATGTTAGGGTGCATAGAAGTGGATTTAGAGTGTAAGAAATGGGTGGAGTTAGTTTTAGAAGATTTAACTTGAAATGTGTTAGTAAAATGGGTTGGAAATCATGTGGTAAATGATCTAGGTTTATATCATTTTGGGTTTAAATGCTTTAGGATGAAGTAGTGAAATATGTTATTGTTCATGGAAGTGATATAGAGTAAAATGATATGGTTTAAGTAGAGATAGGAATGTTAAAAATGAAATGTAGTAGTGTAATGGGTAGTGAAATTGTCAATGGCTTCACTGGAAAGAGATGTTACCGTAGATGTTACCCAACACCTTGGTTAACACACTGACGGACAGCACACACACACCAAAATAAATAGTTTATAAAAACTTTGTGCAGCGGAAATAAATAACACAAGATATAATTTTCTCAAGTTATATAAATATATAACTTGAGTGTGCCTAGATGGCGAAGACTTTATAATCAATGTAGAAAAATTACAAAGCCGAAAGTTCCCTATTGCTAATACAATGATAATGCTCTATGGAACTGAATGAGACAAAGAACAAATCCTATCCTTAGCCAACACTCTCTTAAACACTCAGTGTTTAAGCTAGAATCACAAGGGAGGAAGGATATGCGAACCAAAGAACTTTGTCTCTCTTGTGCTATGGTGTGTGTGTTTGATATTTGGCATACTTCAAATGAAACACACCTAGCCTATTTATAGCCTTCC
Organism: Adenophora triphylla var. japonica; assembly: GCA_022495995.1. NCBI lineage: Eukaryota > Viridiplantae > Streptophyta > Magnoliopsida > Asterales > Campanulaceae > Adenophora > Adenophora triphylla. The sequence goes on along the minus strand of JAFEMH010006261.1, from coordinate 42,794 downwards.
AATGCCTTGGAGGCTACTCCAAAATAACAGCCTTGGACCTTCAGATCGTGTGTGAGGAGTGGAGAGATTTCTTGGCTTGAATTCCTCATCATTCGCCAACTTCCCTAGAAAGTAGCAACCGAATTCTTGAAGCCCAAGTCCATGCTTTATCACCTTGTACTCTCTTGCTTTCTTGGTATTGTACTCTTCAATTAATCAGCAACAACTTCATGACTTGGTCTTCCCACGTTTTTATTCCTTCTTCAAATAATATGGACGGCAATAGTTACACGTAAATCTCTTATTTACGTGTAACTCCTTCTCCAACTTCTTCCTTGTTTCTAGCAATTAATCCAACCATATATTAACCTGAAATATGGACAAAAAACACATATATCTTGCAAATAATATTAGACATTAGGATATAAAATAATATGGAAATAATTATTAAATTACAAATCATTACAGTCCGGGTAACACCCAACTGCCAGTGATAGCACACATGGTAACACCCGGTCTGCATTAACAATCTCCCCCATAATTTATAATTTCTTTCCAAACTCTAAAGTGCTGATCCCTGCAAGATATTGTTAGCCATCCAGAGCAACTTCATAGTTATCAACTCCCCCATAATCAAGGCATTAACAATTACAATGATTTATCACAAAAAATACTAGTTATCAAAACATATTTTCCAAAATAAGTTTTCCAACTAACTAGCAACCTAAAGTACCAAAGATAAATCAGAGTTACTAAGCTATTCCATGTTCAAAACAACCCTAAAAGTTTAAGCACCATAAGCAAATAAAACAAACCACCAAAGTATTTAAAAACATGTTCCAAATAAAAAACATAAAAGTAAATTGTTTGTTTTTCAACCACCAAAAAATATCATCACCATAAGAGCGGCAACATCAACCTTCAGGCGATGTATTGTACTCACTCTTCTCGTTCATCATCAGCTTCTTCTTCTTCCTCCTGTTCATCCCCTTCTTCATCTCCAAAGCATCTAAGTCGGCACCATCGGTAACATGCGGCAGCACCACCGGCATCTCCAACACCACCACCACTAGGACCAGCTCCATCAGCACTATCCACTCCCCCAGTTTGGGAAGAAACCTGCTGGATGAATTCATCAGTAATGTCCTTGAGCTTAGTCCAACCTTGCACAATCTCGGCAATTGTAGCAGTTTGTTTGTGGAGAAACGCCAAAACTGTGGTCTTTGGTATTGTTGGTGAAGCATTCCCCAACAAATTGTAAACATTAGCAAGAACATGAGCCGCATCCGTACTCCGAAAACTTGGAGATTTCGGAGTAACATTTGGGATAACGATTGAGTAACACCCTTAGCAGAAACCGCATCACTTGACCCAAATTCATTTATCTTTGACCAAGGAAGATCACCGGTATATCTCACACTCTTAGTATTCTTCTTAGTCATTTGGGAATCTATAGCATAGAGATCAAGACCGGGAGTGTACTCATCCGACTCTTCAATGGGCAATTTTTGAGATTTCAAAATTTGGAAGATTAAAGAAGGGTAAGGAAACATTGTTATGTCTTTTCTTCTACCCCACGAAGCCAAATGTTTGAAGATCAATCTACCCAAGTTCACTCTTCGATTCTTTCCTAACTTATACAAGATTTCAGCTTGTTGCAATGTGACATATTGCTCATTAGAAGTAGGAACCCAATTAAATATGCAAAGCTTGTGAAGCACGGCAAAGAGTGAAGTGAGACGGGAAGCAAGAAAATGAACTTTGGTTTTGGGATTAGGATTGGAGGGCCATTCATGCACGACATCATGAGAGATAAACCTAGCAATTTCATCCTTATGAACAATAGGACCATCATCATCCAAATTTGGGAGTCCTAAAGTCTTGTTGATCAAAGAAGGAGTAATAGAAAAAATTTTGTTCCTTAAAAACACCTTTCCAAATTGATCGGACTTATCATTATCTAGGTTGACATGAAGATTGGCATAGAAATTTTTGACAATAGCTTCAACAAATTTCGAAGGATGCAAGTTAGCTTTCAAAAAATTTCTATCCTCCAAGAACTGAAAAACACCATGCTTTTTGAAATCAACCTCATCAATGTGCTTTTCCTTGAGAATTTTCGTGTCACTATGCCTTAACCAAAACTCCATATTTTCTTTTCGATAAAACTCCAATGAGAAGTAAGGTTTTGGAAAAGCAGTATTCACATCATCAAACTCTTTCTCAAGAAAATCAGTGGACTCAGAATAGGCAAACTCACTGATAGAAGACTTTGAAGCTTTAGAAACAGAGGATGTTACCTTGGGTGTTGCAGATTTCTGGGTAACATCTTTGACAGCAGCCCACTTGCTTTTGCCTTTAATGTTTCTTTTCACAACTTCATATAAGGGCTCTTCTTCCTCAATCTCCCAATCTCCAAAAGTCTCAACAGAATGGCTCTTCTCAGCATCGGCATGGAAGTCTTCATCCGAAACATGAGCCGAGGAGAGACCAAGTGAAGATTCCTCAGAAACTTCAACAGGGTCGGAGGATGTGTTGGATTTTGAAGTCCCTTTGGTCCTCATTGCAGTGAGCCTACTTGAGCTCCTCTTTTTGACAGGTTGTGCCGAGGGTTTGTGAGCAATGGCCTTTCTTTTTGGCTTTTTGGTTGATGGAACGGGTGGAAGAGGTGGTAAGGTCACAATGGGCAAGGGTTGCGCCATTGTTGTCACCAAAGGAGGATCATCCACCGACATTGTCATTGCCGGAGACACATTGAGAGGGGTGGTCGAAGTGTCCATTTGGCTTGGACCACTTGAGCCAACACCCGGAGAGACCTCCAAAGGGGCGGATTGCTTTTTGGAAGGGGTTGCCATGGTTAGGGTTTAGGAAGGATTTTGAATTTTGGAAGGTTTTGATTTTGGAAGGTTTGAGAGTGAGGGATTGACGGTGACGGAGGGATTGTATATACCGTGTAGAGAGAGAAGGGGTTAGGCGGTTAGAGAGAGAGGAGAGAAATTAGGAATTTAAATTAGGATAAGCAATTAAATTGATATGACATATCCCACTCCCTATTTTTACTCAATTAATAACTATCCTCCCCCTATTTCCTAGCCACACAAAGATAATTAGAATTAAAATTTACTCCCCCTATTTTCTAGGCAACAAGAAAAATCAAATACAAAACTCTTCCCACACAAATTAAACATCCGGCCATTATTTTGAAAATTTTTTTTTTTTTTTTTAATTTTTTTTTAATTTTTTAAATATATAAAACGAAAAAAAATAAACATACCAAATATACTAAGTCCATATGGTTTTTGAAAATCAAATCCCTAAATTTTAGGACTTAGTTATTTGAGTAGTTTACTAAAGATAAACTAGGTTTGTTAAAGACTTTTTCAAACTTTTAAAACTCTTTAAACAATAAAAAGACTTTCAAAGTTAAAAAAATTAAATAACAAACCGAAAATAAAGAAATAAAAAACATAATATAGCACATACAAATATGTTAATGGCAATGATGGTAACATCTAGGATAACACATAAGATAAAAATCCCTTGATAAATATATTCAGTTTCAAACACTTGAGGCATAATAAGCTTAGCCATTTTCAAGCATTTCAAGCATAACAAGCTGAGCATTTTTCATGCACTTTAGGCATTATAGGCCTATATATATGTTTTTAAGTACATTGCTTGTTACTCACGTATCAATACACTTCTTTAAACAAGAAAGCATCGAAGTAACGAGCTCCGTGCTTCGAGTTTTATTTCAAGTGTAACGACCAAGTGATCTATGCCTTTCAAGTAGGGTACACTGTAGTAGCGAACTCCATGTCCCTAATACTTAGCATAAATCACCTCATACATTCTCATTGGCAAGAGTACATCGTTGCAGCGAACACCGTGCCCCGAGCTCGAGAGAATAGTATGTATAAATGCCTTTGCCTTTTATTTATAAAAAAAAATTAGTGACTTTGTCACTTTAAGCATATGAAGGGAGTTTTATCAAGTGTGTTATTCAGGGTGCTATCCTACCATAACAAAAAGGTCAGCATGTGCAGCCGTGAGAACTCTCATAGCTCACGTAACTATGGGAACCCTTACGAGAGAGAATAAAACCAAACTAGCAAAAATATGCACTAGTATACATGTGTTACCCCAGGTGTTATCAGCACCCATGGTAACACCTTACTACAGAGGACAATTTTTAGAGAATGCAAAGACCAAGAGATCTCTTTAGACTAGAGAATCTATCATGGTCTAAGGGTTTTGTGAAAATATCAGCAAGTTGACACTTTGTATCAATATGCTCTATATTTATTATCTTTTTATCTACCATATCTCTTAAAAAATGATGACGGATGTCAATATGTTTAGTACGGGAGTGTTGTACAGATTTTTGGAAATATTAATAGCACTCAAATTATCACAAAGATAAGGTCAAAATATTGCTATCAAGACCATAATCATCAAGCATGTGTTTTAACCAAATTAGTTGTGAACAACAACTACCACCGCTACATATTCGATTCAAATGTGGATAATGAAACACAATTTTGTTTTCTACTATACCATGATACTAAATTATTTCCCAAGTAAAAACATCCCCCACTTGTACTTTTCCTATCATCCATATCCCCTGCCCAATCCGAGTCACTAAAGCCTACTAAATTAGTATTAGTATCTTTACTATACCAAATCCCTAAATCACTAGTTCCGTAAACATATTTAATGATCTTTTCACAGAATTTAGGTGAGACACTTTAGGATTGGATTGATATCTAGCACATACACACACATTGTACATCAAATCAGGGCGACTAGAAGTAAGGTAAAGGAGACTACCAATCATGGAACGATATAGGGTTGTATCAACATCTTCTCCCACTTGATCTTTTCCAATCTTGAGAGAAGTGCCCATAGGAATTTTTGAGCTCTTCGAACCTTCCAACCCAAACTTCTTCACCAGGTTCCTTGCATATTTGCTTTGGGAGATGAAAATCCCTTCACTTGATTGCTTAACCTGCATGCCTAGAAAGAAGTTAAGTTCCCCCATCATGCTCATTTCAAATGTTGATGTCATAGCCTCTACAAAATCATTTAAACAAGTTTTTGATGTAGAGCCATATACTATGTCATCAACATAGATTTGAACCACGACAAGTTCTTTTCCATGTTTAAGAATGAATAAAGTCCTATCTCGCTTCTCCTCTAGTAAAACCATATTCTAGTAAAAAACTAGTTAACCTACCATACCATGCACGTGGAGCTTGCTTCAACCCATAAAGAGCTTTATCAAGTCTATACACATGGTCTGGTTGAAATGGATCTTCAAAGCCTTTTGGTTGTTCAACAAAATCTTCCTCATCTAAGTATCCATTTAAAAAGGCTGCTTTGACGTCCATTTGAAACAATGTGATTTTAAGAAAACAAGCAATGGCTAATAAAAGTCTTATTGACTCAATTCTAGCCACGGAGGTGCAAAGGTCTCGTCATAGTCAATACCTTCCACTTGTGTATAGCCTCGAGCCACAAGACGAGCCTTGTTCCTAACAATGTTTCCATACTCATCTGGTCTTATTTTTGAAAATCCATTTTGTCCCAATAACATTAGTGTTTGAGGGACGGGGTACTAAAGACCAAACATTGTTACGAGCAAATTGATCAAGTTCATCTTGCATTGCTTGAATCCAAAAATTATCTTTTAAAGCTTCAATCACATTTTTAGGTTCTACAGATGAAGTAAAACAAGAGTATGTTACCTTTGAGTATGTGGTGGACATGCACACATACCTTACCATGTCACGGTCACTAATGGAATTCATACGTCTTGTTTGTACACCCTCATTCACCTCCCCAATTACTTGGGTTGTAGGATGATTCCTACCGATTCTAGGTGGAGGATCTCTTCTCACATTCTCGTGAACCCCTGTTTCAACTCCTTCTTGATCTTCATTTGCCGGACTCGAATCGATGCTATCCGAGGTGTTATCTCATCAATGGTAACACCTGCTCGGTTTCGTGTTACTATCGGTGTTATCACTCGTGGTAACACCTCGTGGTAACACCTTCCTGGACCCGACTTCTTCCAACAGCTCCAAGGGTGTCTCTTGAACATTTTCTCCCGCAATACTTGAGTGATCATCAAAAACAATATTCATGGATTCTTGGATGGTTTTTAGCCTTAGATTAAATACCCTATATGCACGACTATTTGAAGCATAACCAAGAAAAATGGCCTTATCACTCTTAGAGTCCAATTTTGCTAAGTAGTCCCGATCATTGAGAATGTAACACACACAACCAAAGACATGAAAATAATGAACTTTTGGTTTCCTACCATTCAAAATTTCGTATGGAGTCATGGTTGTGCCGGGTCTTAGAAAAACTCTATTGGGCCGTGTGACAAGCCGTATTTAGTGCCTACGCCCAAAATCTTTTCGAAATTCTTTTTGAAAATAACATCACACGAGTCATTTCAAGTAAAGTCCTATTCTTCCTTTCACTATCCCATTTTGTTGAGGTGTTTTTGGGGCTAAAAATTCATGGTGAATACCTTTTCTTTCACAAAAATTTGAAAAGAAACATTCTCAAATTCCCTCCCATGATCGGACCTAATTCGAAAAATTGAAGCACAAAACATGTTTTTGATCTTAGAGTGCAAGATTTTGAACTTTTCAAAAGTCTCGCATTTTTCCCTTAAAAAATAAACCCATGTAAATCGTGAAAAATCATCAACAATGACATAAGTATATTTCTTGCCCCCAAAACTTTCTATCTCAAGTGGACCCATTAGATCCATATGCAAGAGTTGAAAACAATGTGTAGTACCAGTGTGTTGCTCATTGTGTTGGGCAGCACCATGGTTAACACGAGTTTGTTTCCCTTTGAGACAATCCTCACAAACAATTTTTTGTTTAAGATCAAGACTAGGAATGCCTTGGACAAAGATCTAGATTAACAATCTTTTCTATGTTACGAAAGTGAACATGTCCCAACTTTTGATGCCACAATGTAGTGTTATCAAGTTTTGCCGAATGGCATACTTGCTTGTCTTCAACAAGATAACAATTATCACTAGATCTTGTACCTGTCATCACACAATTGTTAGTCTTGTCATAAACTTCACAAGTATCTTTATTGAATTTCACCTCTAAATTGTCATCACAAAGTTGACTAATACTAATTAAATTAGTTACAAGTCCATCAACATGTAAGACATTCTTTAAGGTTGGAAATCCAGACACATTTAGTGTCCCTCTCCCAATGATATTACTCTTGCTCCCACCACCATATGTTACACTACCCCCATGAATTGTTTCATAATCTTTTAAAAACAATTTTGTTCTGTCATATGACGTGAACACCCACTATCAAAGTACCAAGAACCTTCAATATTTGTTTTGAAAGCAGTGTACACAATATCACATTTCAGATTAGCTTTTGGTTTCCACACCTTTTTTGAATTTTTACCATTCGAGTGGGTGTGTTATCTGTGCCTTTGGCAACACCTCGGGTAACACCAAGGGACTGGACAGTTTTTTGAAACAATATGGCATTTATTTTTAAAATGTCCAGGTGTGTGACAAAAGATTGACACACCTTCCCTTTGTCACATGGTTCTTTTGAAGAAGAATCTTTGTCAAAAAACCGCTCCTTAACAAAACAATTCTTATTATCATTCATAGACAAAGTAGAAAGAATACTATTCAAAGATTCTTGAAAACCAATACCGCTTCCGAGAGGTGTACTCAAGTTCAAGATCTCATCCAATTTGGTAGATCCGAGTGTTGAGCTTCTTCAAGGTGGTTTCGGCTAGAGTCAAATTGCCCTTGACTCTTTCAAGCTCGATTTCTCTCTTTGTTGCTTGAACCTCCATATGAGTCACATAGGCCTGGAGTCCTTCATTCTTCTTGGTTAAGGACTTAACCAAATTGTTCTCTTTCTTCCATTCCACGAGCAATGCCTCGTAAAGGTCTTTTAATCCGGAAATGAGGTCATCTTTGCTCTGCTCATCCTCTTGTGTACTTCTGTATCGGGGTTAGAAGAGCTAACAAAACAAACAAAGCATTATTATCACATAATTCATCATACCTGTCGGGTGTGATCACGTATGTTATCTCAGATGGATAACACCTTGGGTAACACTGTCGTTTTCCGTGTTACTTACTGTGACAAACATGGTTGTTTGATCAGATTCTACCTCTGAGATGGTCCTTCATCCTCATCATCACCGAGAGAAACCCATAGGTTCTTTCCTCTCTTCCTTAGAGTATTTGCACACTCATTGGAATAGTGACCCCAACCCGAGCAAGCATGACATTGAATGGATTCAATGTGCTTTGGATCAGACCTTAACCGATCCGATGATGCTCTTCTTGGGTTCGACTTTGGGTTAGATGGGAAAGTCCTTTTTGGCATCGAATCATAGACCTTGGTTTGCTTCTCCTTTGCTTTCACCTGCATTTTTTCATTGTTATACTTTCTAACCATAGAATTGTATTTTCTAGCAAGTAAAGCAACACTAGCATTCTCATCAATTTCTTCAAAAACCTCATCTTCGTTTTCTTCCAAAGAACTCGAGGCTTGAGTTTTCAAAACAACATTTTTCCCTTTAGATGCTTCACTTTGATCTAAGAGATTTAACTCAAAGTTTTTCAAAATACTCATTAAAGAATTGATATCCATAGTTGCAAGATTGTGAGCCTCTTCAATAGATGAAACTTTCATATTAAAACGCTCGGAAGGGTTCTAATTGCTTTTGAGACAAGTTGTTTGTTGGTAAAAGGTTCACCCAACAATTGACACTCATTAGCAATATCAAATAATTTTTCAAAATAAGAAGGAATAGTTTCATTTTCACCCATCCTTAATCTTTCAAATCTGCTAGTAAGACCCCTAAGCTTAGTTTCACGCACACTGCCATCACCTTCACAAAAACGTTGTAAAATATCCCATGCTTCTTTTGCAGTGGAACTGTTTTGAATAAGTTTGAAAATATGCATATCAACCCACTCAAAAATGGCATTAAGTGCCTTTTCATTGAAACTAGCTTGGTTGATCTCTTCCATGTTCCATTCTGATTCAGGTTTGACTTGTACGTCACCATCTTCATCACAGGTAACATTGGTAAGGAGTAACCATTTGTTATAGATCGCCATGCTCTAAGATCAATTGATTTGATATGCGAGCGTAGACGGATCTTCCAATAACAATAATTCGAGCCATCTAACACAGAAGACGCTTATTATTAGGATTAGCCGGATCATAAGCCATGACACCTAGACCAAGCACTTAGTATCGTCAAGTGACCCCGCTTCCGATACCAATTGAAATTGTCAATGGCTTCACTGGAAAGAGATGTTACCGTAGATGTTACCCAACACCTTGGTTAACACACTGACGGACAAAGACACACACACCAAAATAAATAGTTTATAAAAACTTTGTGCAGCGGAAATAAATAACACAAGATATAATTTTCTCAAGTTATATAAATATATAACTTGAGTGTGCCTAGATGGCGAAGACTTTATAATCAATGTAGAAAAATTACAAAGCCGAAAGTTCCCTATTGCTAATACAATGATAATGCTCTATGGAACTGAATGAGACAAAGAACAAATCCTATCCTTAGCCAACACTCTCTTAAACACTCAGTGTTTAAGCTAGAATCACAAGGGAGGAAGGATATGCGAACCAAAGAACTTTGTCTCTCTTGTGCTATGGTGTGTGTGTTTGATATTTGGCATACTTCAAATGAAACACACCTAGCCTATTTATAGCCTTCCAATGCCTTGGAGGCTACTCCAAAATAACAGCCTTGGACCTTCAGATCGTGTGTGAGGAGTGGAGAGATTTCTTGGCTTGAATTCCTCATCATTCGCCAACTTCCCTAGAAAGTAGCAACCGAATTCTTGAAGCCCAAGTCCATGCTTTATCACCTTGTACTCTCTTGCTTTCTTGGTATTGTACTCTTCAATTAATCAGCAACAACTTCATGACTTGGTCTTCCCACGTTTTTATTCCTTCTTCAAATAATATGGACCAAGCAATAGTTACACGTAAATCTCCTATTTACGTGTAACTCCTTCTCCAACTTCTTCCTTGTTTCTAGCAATTAATCCAACCATATATTAACCTGAAATATGGACAAAAAACACATATATCTTGCAAATAATATTAGACATTAGGATATAAAATAATATGGAAATAATTATTAAATTACAAATCATTACAGTCCGGGTAACACCCAACTGCCAGTGATAGCACCTGTGGTAACACCCACAGTCTGCATTAACAGGTAGAATAACTAAGTTGTAAGTGGGTTAAATTCATCTCACTTGGATTAAAATGGTTTAGAATGAGTTTTGGTGAAGTTAGCAACCCCCTTTTTATGCCTTTGTTCGCACATACCAGGTGCGCGCCCACTAGGATCGGGTGCGCGCCCGCTTTCATTCTGGTCACTTTCAGGCGCGCGCCCACCAGGACCGGGTGTGCGCCCACTAGGACCGGGTGCGCGCCCACCAGGACCGGGTGCGCACCCACTCTGTTTTTCAGCATTGAACCATTTTTCTTCCGTAATTTCCTTTAGGTCCTCCAATAAATTGAACCTTTGATTTCTTAAAATACCGCACAAGTCCTTTTTACTCTCAAAAGGTCTCCGCTCCATTCCGTTTCACTTTTGCTTCCTTTCTTCACTTTAATCCACCATTTTTTTCACCTAATTAACCTGTAGTCATAAAGACACTAGAAAATGCTTGATAGCCTTGTTTGGCAACGTAACCAATGTGACTCCAACTTGGTAAATTGAGCTTGGATCTTTATAGCGGCCATGTATTGTTGTATATTGATTGTATAGGATTGGTTAATGATACCTTGTTACCTTACTTGAATATATATTCATTGATTGTGTTATGCATAGTGTGTTAAATAAATGTTGCACTATGATATTGGTTGAACATGAGTATATATTACCATGTGGCTATATTGCTTATTTATGCATCGTGTGTTAAATAAATGTTGCACTAGGAGATTGGTTGAACATGAGTATATTTTACCATGTGGCTACATTGCTTATCCCTTTTGTGGATTATATTTCAAGTATCTATTATGTGCTTGAACGTGTTTATATTTTATGTGATTGGGGGGTATCATGGAATTCAATCAATTATTGATTTGTTCTATAAGTGATTGAAGGTTCATCATACCTGTGACCTCTCCCCCTCTGTGGCCACAGACTGGGGTTATAGCATCTGCATTGATCCAAAAGCCTTACAAGAGTTGCTACTATCTTATATGGTTCCCTGGAAAACGGGTCTTATAAGATGTGAATATGCCTAAGCAGTTCACATGAGATGAGTTATAATCATAACTGTCTCGGTTATATGATATTGGTTCTGGTGGATATGCATTCACAGAAATAGTGGAGTATTATGCCCACAGTGATACGACTTATGATTCAGACGGGAAAGGTAAACAAAGGTAACGGAAGGTGTTTACTGTTTTATCAATATATGAGATGTATCTTGCTATGTGTTGCATCTTACTTGGCATATTGCTGCATTCATAATAGCTTGCTGAGATTTATTCTCACCCCTCTCCCTTTAATGTTTTTAGATCCTGAGACAGGCGGACCGGCCAAGTGAGGACGGAAAGGAGTTTGGACGTGGTATTTTGGGATTTTTCGGGGTACGTATAGGTTGGCGTAGAAGATGTATTTCGTATAATTCCTTTATGGAGTTTATGTGTATAAAACATGGTTTCTACGTTATAACCAAAGTCTTTTGTAATTAAAACAGGTTGTTACTTTTAAAGTTATTCAACTCTTCCTTCCATGTAGAGAGGAATGAATTTATTTTGAAATGGTTATGTTCAGTATGTTTAAGTTGTAAGTTAAATCAAAGTTTTAAAAAGTTTAGGTGGTTTGAGTCCTTTTGGGGACGCTCTAGCTCGGGACACGGGTTAGGTTCCGGGTTGGGGTCCTCACAGGATCGCTCTCCGCCAGGACGAAAAGGACGAAAAGGTCAATTCAATCTCTCTTTTTGTTTCTATTTACCGATTCTACTGTTTGGGGATTAGGGTTCTTTAATTTTACCTCCACAACCACAATCGCCTTTGTTCTTGACCTATTTCGCTAATTTCAACTTTAGGATCCAAAACTATGCAATAATTTTACAACATTTGTTTCAGTTTCTTTTAATGTGCTAATTGTACGTTGAGACTGCGTATGTGTTTAATGGATGTGTGCTATTTGAATTTGATTGGCAGGAACACTAATATCCCAACAAAGAAAATCCAGGCAAGTATTTCCTCTTGTGCTCAAATTCTTTTACTTAACTAATTGATTGAAATGTTAAAACAACTTGCTGTTTTCTTCTCATGTTAGAATGGATACTGGTTATTCCTATCTGAAATTTTGGATGATTGCTTTATCAAAAAACTAATTGGGAATGTTACTGGTATGTGATTATGTGTTTCGATTGCTTTGGCATTCCTTTTTGACCACTTGGAATTGAAAAGTCACTTTCAGGTCTACGGGAGCTGTTATAGGTTTATGAAGAGATAATTGTGCTATTGTTCTGTTTTTCAAAATTTTGAGTAGATTGGCCTGTCGGTGGGAGGTGTTGGTCTGTTTTCATTGGCTGCCCCGTCCTGATTTTTTCTGATCTTTTGTGTCTCCATTTTCAGGTGTTCTCCACACAGAGACAATCGACTCAAGTGGGTATAAAGGTGTTGCAAGGTGAGCGTGAGATGGCGGCGGATAACAAGATGTTGGGAGAGTTTGATCGATGGGCATTCCTCCGGCTCCTAGGGGTATGCCTCGAGATAGAGGTCACCTTTGACATTGATGCCAATGGTATTGTCATCAAGCTTCTGCCAAAGACAAGTCAACTGGCAAAGAGCAACAAATTACAATTCGGTCGTCGGGAGGTTTGTCAGAAGACGAGATAAAGAAAATGGGCAAGGATGCTGAACTCCATGCAGCCATGGATCAACAGAGGAAGGAAGTCATTGATCTTAAAAACTCTGCTGATACAACCGTATACAGTGTTGAGAAGAATCTGAATGAGTACAGAGATATGTTGGGTTCGTTATGCTCTGATGGGAGTGGCAGCCTACTCAATTACTCAAGAACTACTCAGTCTATGCTTAATGAGCATCAGGGAGTTCAACAACAATCCTGGGTATCGAAGTTTTCTCATTCACAAGCCAATAACTCTTCCAGTTCAATGACGCTTTCATCATATCCTGGCAAAGATACTGGCATGGAGCAGGAAAGTTGTAGCTTGGATGCCCAGAATGCTCTTTATGATTTGTGTATGACTAATAATATGTCTTATACCTGTTACTATAAGACCTCTTAGTAGTGTTTTAACATTTTATTGTTACTATCAATTTAATTTCTATGAATCTATTGTTGGTACTGTTGTATAAGAACATCAAGTGATCTTATAGATATAAGATATGTTGTTGTTTATGATGTTGTAGATGACTTATAGCAGGTCTTATACCTTTTGCTATAAGACCTCTTATTAGTGTTGTTGTTTATGTTTTTTTTTATGGTATAAGACCAGGTGTTATTATTCTTACAATTTGTGTATGACTAATAATAGGTATTATACCTGTTACTATAAGACCTCTTATTAGTGTTTTAACATTTTATTGTTGGTCCTATACCATTTGCTATAGGACCAATTAAAGGGCTTATATCTTTGTATATGATGTTGTCAGGTCCTATACCAGTTGCTATAGGATCAATTAAAGGGCTTATAGCTTTGTATATGATATTGACAGGTCCTATACCAATTGCTATAGGACCATTCAAATGTCTTATTGCTTTCAGTATATGATGTTGCTGTGTCCTATACCAGTTGCTATAGGACCAATTAAAGGGCTTATAGCTTTGTATATGATATTGATAGGTCCTATACCAATTGTTATAGGACCATTCAAAGGTCTTATAGCTTTGTATATGATATTGAAAGATCCTATAACAATTGATATAGGACCAATTAAAGGGGTTATAGCTTTGTATATGATGTTGCCAGGTCCTATACCAGTTGCTATAGGACCAGTCAAAGTTATTATTGCTTTGTATATGATGTTGGCAGGTCCTATACCAATTGCTATAGGACCAATTAAAGGGCTTATAGCTTTGTATATGATGTTGCCAGGTCCTATACCAGTTGCTATAGGGCCAACTAAGGGGCTTATAGCTTTGTATATGATGTTGCCAGGTCATATACCAATTGCTATAGGACCAATTAAAGGGCTTATAGCTTTGTAAATTTATCTGTTTTTCATTTTCATTGTTCATTCTTTGCATCTTAAACAGAGTGTTATAAAGAATACAACTACAAAATGACTAATACTTATCTAATACTAGCATTTCATGTGAATATCAATGTGACAAATGGTATAAAGACCTAGCAACATCATATACAAAGCTATTTGCTAAGTGAAATAACATATATATAGGACCTACTGACTATACGACATTCACAATCACATTAACAACAACTATTTTAGGATGTAAAAACTCCAGTAACCAAAATTCTAAAAAGAATATCAATGTATAATATTCAGATCAATGGTGTAAAATGTCAAATAAAAAGTGTACAAAACGACATTAATAATTGCTTGACTAAAAAAACTCAAATATACGGAATTTGCAATGGCTCCTTGCATGATCTTTTATATGTTATTCTTCTTTTCCACATCGACGACATGTCATCTTTCTCTTTGTATTCCTGTATATATTGACAACCATGAAATGATCTGAATGAACTTCAAACACATCTTTGTCGCAACAACAGACAATCTTTCATAGTTCAACATCACCATAATTAGACTCCACCCCATTGACGCTAAAAGGAAATATTCTCGCAAAAAAAAAAAAAAAACAATAATTAAGGCATGGTATAAGACTACTTAGGTCTTTTACCTAATGGTATAAGATCAAATAGTTTCAAATTGAACAATTGTTACTGGATCAAGGCACATCCAAATCAAAAAGCAAAATAGATCAGGTCCTATAGCAAAGTTTTTGAGGACCTGGAACAGGTCCTCTGTCACATTAATAATAAAAAAATATAATGAAGAAATTTGCCTCAAAATCATATGCACACTACAACAGATCCTATAGGAAGGGGTATAGGACCTATTACAAGTCATATAGCACATCATCAAACAATCAAACTGAATCAAATCATCTCCAAATCAAATGCACACTATAACATGTCCTATAGCAAAGATTATAGGACTTGGAACAGGTCCTCTGCCACATAAATAATCACAAACAAAATGAAGCATGTTAACTCAGAACCATATAAACACTAGAACAGGTCCTATAGCAAGTGTTATAAGACTGCTATGCATCATATAACACATCAACAAACACAATCAAAATGAAGCAAGTCATCTCCATAACAAATGCACACTAAAAAATGTCCTATACCAATGATTATAGGACCTGGTATTAGAGATTTTGAAGAAATATTTCAATTGATTGCTATTTAATAATTGAAACCTTCAATAAAACTATTCACCAATGACAAAATAAGTTGATATATCATCAAAAATTTAAACTTCCAAATTTCTTCATCAAAATTCAAACAAAATCAATTGAAGGTTCAATAAAAAAAATCACCAGATCTAGTACATTTTCTTCTTCAGAAGTTACCGAAAATGTGACCGGCGTTGTGTTCAAGGGAGAAGGTGGTCGGCGCCATGGGTGTATGAAATTAATGGAGTTGATCGGAGTTGATAGGAGGCCGGAAAAGATGGAGAGGGGCGGGAGGTTTGAAGATGATGATTAGGGTTTGAATTGGGATGGGAGATTGATTGCCGTCGATGAGAGAGCGAACGAGAGGGTTTTTGAGAGTTTTTGATTTTTTGAGAATGTTAGGTTACGGGGAGATTATGGGATGTAAACGCCGTCTGCTTCGTTAATGTCTGAGTTTCAATAAAATTTTCATCTCAAATGAATTAAAATGGATTATTAATGTGGACTATGGGATTTAGAATGCTTGACTCAAGATTAATTAATGTGACAAACAATTAATTTGCGTGGCCGGCAACTTCAATATAAATGGTCGTGTGGTGTACCCACCAAAACATTATGATAGATTCCGTAATAAACAGGTTGTTAGGAGACAATTGACTGAGACACCTGTCCGGCCGGCCCACAGGATAATAGGATAAGCCCGTAAATCAATCGTTTCAGGCCGCAAAGTTTTACCTATTTTTGGGGCCTCCAATTTTAATTTTTATTGTATATTTTTTTATTATATCTACTCCCTCCGTCCCATTATTTGGTTCACCATTTTGGTTTCGGCACGCAAATTAAGGGTGTAGAAAATGTTGTGAGTGTAATAGTAAAATAGGAGAGAAAATGAGTGGAGGGAATAGTAAATTATAATGGTGTTGTGAGTATTAAAATAATGTAGGAGAGAGAATGAGTGGAGAGAATAGTAAAAATTCTTTGTCAAAAAAGAAAAGGTGAAGCTTTCAATGAGACACCCAAAATAACAAAAGGTGAAGTTATTAATAGGACGGAAGGAGTATTTATTTACAAAAGTCATACTGGTTCAGTGGTCATGGGAATGGCCTTAGGTTAGGATAAGGGCATGTTTGATAACTATTCTGTTTCCTAAATTCTTGTTTTTGTTTCTAATTTAACGGGAAAAAAAATAGAAATGAATTATGTTTGGTAATCATTCATATTTTTTTCTCAATATTTTGGAATGGTTGTTATATTGGGATATTTTTTTTTTAAAAGGAATATTTTTGAGAAAAAAATCCACTTTCTCTAACTTTTTGTTTCCCATTTCTTTATTGGGTAAATACAAAATAGGGTCTAACATCCGCGTATTGTTATCAGTTTTGGTACTGACGTTCAAAATTTAGCGAAATAGAGTCTGACTTATCACTTTGTTTGCAAAATAGGGTTTTTTTGACGAATTTCGCTAGAAAAAAACAATTAACACACATGTGCTTGCACGTAATTGACGAAATAGATCAGTTTGAAATGATTATTAGTTCTTAAGGGATTAAATGTGAATACTTAAGCTTAAAGTTGAAAAATATAAAATTTTCAATTTTTAAATAATCAAAATTAAAAAAAAATAACTAATTTATTAAAATAACGATTTTACTTATTTTTTTTAAAATATAAATAAATAAGTCATTTCCCTTCAAAATATAAAAATAAATACTCCCTCCGTCCCAATAAAAGCTTCACTAATTACCCAAAAGAGCGTCCCGTTAGAAGCTTCACCTTTCCTTTTTTGGCAAAGAATCTTCACTATTTCCTCCACTCATTCTCTCTCCTAAAACACTATTACACTCACAACACTTTTCAAATTCACTATTTCCTCCACTAATTCTCTCTCCTATTTTCAAATTACACTCACAATATTTTTTTTCCCTCCCATTACCATAATTCTCGTGCCGGAGGAAAAGGGTGAAGCAATTTATGGGACGGAGGGAGTAAGTGTTTTATTAATAAATTTTTCAAAATTGAATGACCAGTAATTAAATTTTGAAAAAGTCAAAATTAAAATCAAGCGGGTCCCACTCGCTATCCGAACGAACCCACTTGAATTCAATATCACCCGATTCCATCTTATCCTCATAAGTTTTCAAAAAGTCAACGACAACAAAAGTATCAGGCTCATCGTCTATGATGAGGATGAGAACATGGCGAGGGTATTGGGAGAAACAAAGTAATTGCTTCGACAACAATGGACGTTGACTGATAGTCAACAAATAAAAGTTTCAATTTGTTGTAACGAAGGAGTATAGACACAGTGTGGACGTCAAATCAAGTAACGATGGTGTTCAAAACGGTGCGTGCCATATGTATGGCGAATTGGAGCTCGTACATTTAATTAATATATTAAGTTATTACAAAAATATAATTACTTTTCATTTAATATAGTAAATTATTATAAAAATATAATTTCTTGTCATTTAATTAAAAAATATTAATAAATTATTTATTATTTATTATTTTTGAATGGAAAGGACTTATTTATTTATATTTTAAAATAATTAAAATAGTTATTTTAATATATTAGTTATTTTATTTAAAATTTTGATTATTTAAAGTTTAAATTTTTTTTATTTTTCTACTTTAAGTTTAAATATTTGTATTTAGCACCTTAAGAACTAATATCCATTTCAAACTAATCCATTTCGTTAATCACGCACAAGTCAAATGTGACTTAACTGATTTTTATAATGAAATTCGTCAAAAAGCCCTATTTCGCAAACAAAATGATAAGTCAGGCCCTATCTCACTAAATTTTGGACGTCAGGCCCTTAAATAGTATCACCCCGCGGACATTAAACCCTATTTCGTAATTTACCCTTCTTTATTCTATTCTCTGGTTTTCTTTCTAGTTCATTTTCTAATTTTTCTTTTTTAGGCTTCCTTCTTACAACATTTTTTAATGCTAGTTCATTTATTTACTTTTTGTGCATCCTCACGACAATTTTTTTTTTTTGGCTTTTTCTTCTTGAAACATTTCTCTCTTTTTATATTTTTTAAATATTACTTCAACTTTTATATGAATTGATGCTGAGGAATTGTGCTTATCAGTAATCCTTCACGTGGCAGGACCAATCACCTGGCTTCTTGACCTAAAATCAGAACCCACGACTAGCCGGATGTGTCTCCGGCGAAGACGCTCGGGCGTGAGAGTAAGATAACGGTGTATATAGCTCAAAATGTATTGAATAATGAATTCAAATAACAAAATGACAGTTACCTTTCACTTTTGGTAGTGATGAAGTATTTATTGGCGTTGGTGGTTGTATTTTTGGGAAGGCGACATGTGCTCCGAGATTATAGCGGCGGTTACTGGTCAGGGGAACGTGTCTATAACGGCCCCTAATTTGTAGGGATGTGGTTATGAGAATTGTTCAACCAAATACGCAGGCGAGTGTCAAGTCGTCACTTGTTGTTTAGGTCGAGGTCGCCATTTGAGGAATGGTCGACCTGACTGACGGGTAGAGCATGGATCGTACCCATATTAGAGCTTGGATAGTGAGGTCGGACTAAGTTAGGTCGGGACCCGTTAGGTCGGACCATGGACCTAGTCGACTGATACTTGAGATGGGCTTTGGGCCTCGCTCTGATTGGGCCAGGCTCATTGAGAATGTGGGAGTCAAGGCTGTCTGTAATTGGGCTTTACCCGCTTGGTCCAACTCGACACTTTTGGTATGTTCAGTAGCCCCCAACTTTCGAGTTGACTTTGTCGACTTGGAAGTTATGGAGATCTTTGACAAGAATTGCTTTACTCGCATGTCAAAACTCGCAATGAAGTTTAGTCGACTATGATGACGTGGCACAATCCTGAACGTTGACAATAAACGGTCGGAGATGAAGGAGCGCCGTTTTCCGCCATCATTACTGTTTTGACGCTTGGTAGTCTTTCTCGAAAACTGCTTCGGATTTTAATTTTGGAAAACCAATTTTGAATTTCTTTTTCCTTTCCAAATTTAGGAAAATATAAATACTCAGAATTCCCTTCAGATTCGAATTCCTATCGTCTCCAAACTCTGAAAATCTCCGGCGAAAATAGCGAAGAAGCAGTTGAGTTAAATTGGGCCACCGTCTTCTACAACAGCTTCCTACTCCGACATTTACGAAGGTATTTTTCTCCTATTCTTCCTTTAGGGCTTTAATTTCTGTTCTGTCTTTACTTCCGCCATGGCTAGGACCTTTAGTAGCGAACCAGGGGCATGGTATGGCTACTGCACTGTTAACCGTAGGGTGTATAAGAACGTGAACGGTGAGTGGAGAGAGATGTCTTTGAATGAATGTACTTCCGTCTTGACCAGGTGGGAATTGAATTTCAGTGAAATAGGTTTGCCCATTGTAGGGGACGTTGAAAACCTAGTAGTCGATGATTCAAATGTCGTCCCTTTCCATCTATTCCATGAACTGCTCGACCATATCACCTTGTTTTATGTTAGGGATGTCCACAAACCCTCTTTCCTTAGGAATAGAATAGGCTTTCCAGGGGAGTCTAGGTCGCCCTTAAGTAGGTCGACTGAAATTGTTCATAGGCCTGACTCCCCTGTTTCTCCTTCTTCTTGTACAGATATGGCGACCCAGGAAGGAAACGCTGCCTCAACTTCTTCCAGCCCTCGGATAGTGGATGCTTTTGGGTCATCTGTGGTGCCTTGGAAGAATGAGAGAGGCTACATCCCTCAAGGGCCATTACGGGGAAAGAAAAACTTACCCTCTAGGTATGGCTTGATCTGGGATTTCTGTGAGGTAAGTAAGGAAGATTATAGGGTGACCATTTACACTCAGAAGGAGTTTATGAAATTGTTTAGGTCGTCATTCACCAAGGATGCCACTAGGGTAGCCTTCTTCTATGGTCAATTCGTAGCCGGCCTCAGGTTGCCTCTTGATCCCTTTATAAACGAATTTTTAGAGTGTGCTAATGCCCTACCTCTTCAGCTCGGAGCCAATACTTGTAGGGTTCTGGTATGCTTTGCTATGGTCTGTAGATTCTTAGGATACGAACCCTGTATGAGAGTATTTAAGGAATTCTTTAGTATCAAGTATAGTGGGGAGGATCTGAGCATCAGTACCCCTTCTAAACCCAAATCTCCCAAACTCTTCACAAACCTCCCTAGTAAGCACAGTGGCTGGAACTCGCATGTAGTGGTTGTAGAGAGTAGGTTGGGATGGGAGTTCCCTTACCCAATGATGAGACAGAGACCATAGATGAGAGGGACTATTGGGAGCCATCCTGGCACCTTAACTTGTACAAGACTTTGTGTCGACTAGTTGCCAAGAGGCCCATCAGCTGGGAGAGTCTGCTCACCACCAAGTATAATTTCATCCAAGCTGGAATGATGTCTGGAGACGGAGTAGTGGAGCCCCTTATTCCAGTGTTGAGAGGCCAAATATATCCTGACTGGATTACTCATTCTCTGGGGAGATTTAGAGATACGTGTCAACGTTGTAAAAAGACAGAAAACTACTGCAGGGACAACTGGGAGCACGCTGGTGGTAAGATATCCCTGTTCAGTTTTTCCTTACTTGCCCTTCATTAAGTAACTTGTATGTATGAACAATGTGCCTTGGATGAGTTAGTCATAGGTTGGACCTGCAGTTCGTACATAGCTTGCTCGTACGTAGAGGTCTGCCTGTAGAATAATTAGCTCGTCCATGATTAGCTCGTAGCTTATTAACTCGCGTATAATATGGTCAAATCGCTCATAACGAGCTCGTACATAGAACTTTTGCTCGTATATAGAACTTTTGCTCGTATATAGAACTTTTGCTCGTATGTCGATCTAACACTTTTCTATTTTGATTTTGTTGCAGTTCTAACACCCGACCAAGAAGCAAATATGGGTCGCATCGTTGGCGTCTCTGATAAGAAGAA
The DNA here is from genome assembly GCA_022495995.1 of Adenophora triphylla var. japonica. Lineage (NCBI taxonomy): Eukaryota > Viridiplantae > Streptophyta > Magnoliopsida > Asterales > Campanulaceae > Adenophora > Adenophora triphylla. The sequence continues at coordinate 21,414 of JAFEMH010006261.1, read as the reverse complement.
AGCTAGAAAAGCTCATGGAGCTGCTAATGCTCGAGCTCATAGACAGAGGGAGGCTGCAGTAAGGACCAGCTCGCTGTCAAAGGATAACATTGGGATGGTGCCAATGGAGGGGATTGAAGAAGATGACCCTTTGCAGAGCGGTACCCAGTCTGTGGACGCTGCGATGGGGTGACGAGTCCACTGTTGGCTAGAGCAAGTCTAAGCTCCGACCCAATCCAGGAGGTTGATGCTGCGACCTCAGGGGCTGAGATGGCCGGGGTAAGTCCTTCAAACGTTGTGCTTGTTGAGGATGACATCATGGAGGTAGATGCTGATGACGAACCTCTTAATACGAGGAAGAGGCTGCGCTCTGGGAAAGGGAAATCATTGTCTTCAAGCCAGATGCCTCCACCAGCTTCTCCTCTTCCCACCAAAGAGTCTCTTGAGGACCAGATGAGGAGGTTGAGTGATGTTCCTCCACTCGTAGGGGTCAACAGTTTAAGTCGCCGTTACCCTGACATGAGCCTGGGCCAAGTGGTTGTGAGAAGAGCCATTGATGTGGATCTGTTGGCTCACTTTGCTGATAAAGGAATAACACCTGAAGAGTTTTCTGCTCGTTCTGGGATGATTCAATGCGAGGTAATTTTTTACTTTCTTTTTCATTCTAGTCGTTTGTTATTTTACTCGATCATCTTGACCTACGAGCTAACACTTCTTTGATTTCTTTGAAATGCAGAACCTCACCATGGTCGAGCAAGTTAAAAGCTCTTGGAGAGCCTCCATCGAGAGAGAAGGGCAAGCCCTTCATGATTATTCCAAAAAGGCTCAGGAGCTTGCGGATATGAAGGAGAAGTACAACGATCTGGACAACTCGTTTGAGGCCCAGGAGATGGTGAAGAAGAAGGCCTTGGAGGATGCGGCTAAAGCTTTGGAGGATCTGAAGGCCTCTGATGCCAAGGTGGTCGAGGTGACCAAAGAGAGAGATTCGGATCGATCGGAGCTTGAGAAGACTAGAACAGAGCTGGCGACAGTTACCAAGCTTTTGAAAGAGAAAGATACCTTCCTGGTTCGATTTAAGCTAATTTAGGCATCGAATCACTAATAATTGATTTGGAAAAATTTTAAATTGAATTGAACAATGAAAAAATTCAAATTGAATCGAACAAAATCATCATGATTTGATTCGATTCGATTTGTTTCGAACCGCGGTTTGATTTTACGGTCTGAACTGCAGTTTCAACCACAGCTCAAACCACAGTTCAAACTTCAAACCATGAAATAGAACACGGCTTAAACCATTAATTAGAACATGGTTTCAGACTACACAATTCATTGTCATTTTTGTTTGAATTTTCCAGACATAGCATGCAAAAGAGATTCAAAATTTAAATGAAATTGTGTTTCAATGTTATAATAACATATCATTTGAGTATTTGTAATGGTATGTGATAAAAAGTGAATTAACATTATTATATTAAGATTAATCAAAAGAAAAAAGGGACCCATAAATAGAATTAGGGGTTTTCAAATTTAAATGTGAGATGAATATTAAAGATATTCATATATACGATTAATATTGAACAGTTTGGTGGTTTGGTTTATCGGTTCGGTTTGGTGGTTCGGTCTCGCGGTCTCGAACCGTGGTTTGGGGGTACAAACCGCAGATCAAACCGAAATACACGGTTTGACAATATTTGAAACCAAACAAAACCACTATTACTTGAAAATTGAACTAAATCGCGTTATTTGATTTGGTTCGATTTTGAACCGTAGTTTGGACCAAACCAATTACACCCCTATAATTGGGTGCAATTGGATATACCATTAAAAAAAATGAAGTGCTCAAATTAAGGTATGGATATGTGTAAAAAGGCCATCTTAATCACAACTTCTGATCCAATTAGTGTGAACTTTTTTATCATGCTTATGTTATACTCCCTCCGTCCCAGAACAATCTTCACACTTTCCCTTTTGGGCGTCCCAAAACTTACTTCACACATTTAAAACTTACCTAAAATGGAAAGGAATCTTTACTATTCCCTCCACTCATTCTCTCTCCTACATTATTTTAATACTCACAACACCATTATAATTTACTATTCTCTCCACTCATTCTCTCTCCTATTTTATTTTCACACTCACAACACTTTCAATATAATACTCCCTCCTTAAAACATGTGCAAACAGTGTATGTGAACATTGTTCTGGGACGGAGGGAGTATGTTATGTATGTGATGCTACCGAGAGAAATAAGTATGTAATGATGGTCCGACACAAGAATGATGGTGGTCAAATATCTGTCTTGATTCAATTCTTCTAAGCCTGATAATAAAAGAAAGAATCGTAAGCTCCAGCATGAGAATGAGAACGAGAACACAGATCTTGGAGAGAAAGGTATGGAGTATGGAAATTACTTGATTATAAATGACTTACCTTCAGCCTTTAGGGAGAAGTTGTATTTATAGTGGAAAGGGAATAGGTTGATGTCAATAGTAAGGAGAAACGTGTTCCTACCTCGTTGGTGGTGAATCTATTAGGTTGGAAAAGTTGGAAGCAAATCTCTGTTTGGACATAAATGATGTGAGCATGATCTCCGTCTTGCAGAGTGAGTGGAGTCGTTGGTGGAGATCTTTGTCGTAAGGACCATTTAGGCGTTTGTCATGTTTATAGGCAGCCATCATAGGATACTTGGGGGTGTTACACGTGAATAGACTCCAAATATTTGAATATGTATAGGAATAATCAATTATGTGAGTTAAGTATGGGAGGATCATGAGAATGATTGAATGTGGTGATGGCCATTTCGGGCCCAAGCCCGTTGACAACCCGGCTATTCCGCCGCCCGTGGACCGCTTGGCCCGTGTCCGCCAGCCCGTCATCCGGCATGTGGTTCGGCCATCCTAGTAGGAGGAGCATGCTTGAGGACGTGAAACCCCGATGGATCGGGCTTTATCCGCGGGCTGCCCAGCCCGTCCGGACCCAAATCCGTTTATTTGTGTCTTTTTTTTCTAAATGTCCTAAAAACAATTATGAATAAATATTTATTTCATTTAACTTATCTCTATTATTAAATTGAGTACATTATTACTTCATTTAATTTATTTATTACAAAGGAATATATGTTACTTATCAATAAATAAACATTATTTAAACTAAATTGTGTTCTAAAAGGTATAAACTATTATTTTGTTATACTAACTCTTATTATATGTATAAAATAACTAATTTTTTTAAGACTAAGTGATTTTATATATTTTTAAAATAGTTTATTAAATTCTAAATCATTTTTTTCCAAGCTATTTTTGTTTTTTAAAAATGGGCTGAAGCCCGTGGATCATTCGATCCGTACCAAACGGACGAGCTTGGACGGCATAAATTGGGCGGATCGAGCCGGGATTAGCCCGTTTCACCAGACGGACAAGGAGGCTTTTTGCCCGTTTCTTGGATGGGCCTCTTCCATCTTGGCTGGGCCGGGCGGGTAGCCCTTTTGGCCAACTCCAATTGAATGGCTTGGAGGAAAACGAGGGGGGGTGTTTCTCTTTGGACACGGTATGCCAATCACTTGGGTCGGGGCTTTGGACCAGTTTGGTCGTCTTAGGCGCTTGAGAGGATGGAGAGAGATTGGTGAAACTTCACGGGGAAACCGCATAGGGCGATATGTTCCGAGAGTCGGTATGGGGGTATTGAGCACGGTATGGGATCTTTGGTTTTGTGCAAATGGCGGGATATGGAGGTTAGGTAAGACTTGTTTATTTTCATGGAGGAAACTGGATATGGCCGATTTCATCATCATGGGAGCATGGGGAAAGTCGAAAGAGAGGGATTCGTTGGGAGCAAGTGTGAGGAAGGGACGGGGGATACCGCCCATATCCTCATTTCGCCGGTTTGATGGTCAACGAATTGGGTCATGACGTGCCTTTGGGAAATCCGATTTGCATGATGCGGTTTCCTTAGGGGAGGGAACCGACTTCTAGGACGCTTCATCCGATTTGAGCATGAGTCATGGGCTTTGGCTCATCAGTGTAGTACAAATATCTTCTCCCCCATCTATTTCTTGCACCCTTGTACTATTAAAGTATTTCTGAAGATGAATCTTTGTATCAAAACAATGTCCGACTCTTATTAATCATTGGTTCAGAGAGATTGTGCGTTGGACTGCACAACATTCACTACTAGAAACAGGCCTTTTACCGACGGAAATTTTCGTCTGCAATTTCCCAGATCCGTCGGTAAATGGACATTGCCGACGGAAATTGTCCGTCGGATTCCGTCGGAAATATTTCGTTGGTAATACCGACGGACCATATCCGTCGGTATTACCGGCGGATAGTCCGTCGGCAAAAAGAAAATTCCGCCGGAAACCGTCCGTCGGCAAGTAGGTACGCCGGCCGATTTGCCGGAGCCATCGCCGGAGATTACCGACGGAAATGTCCGTCGATAAATATTAAAATAATAAAATATTAAAACCCCTTACCGACGGTTAAATCCGTCGGAAACCTTAAGTTTTACCGGCGAATATGTCCGTCGGTAATTTAAAACGTTACCGGGGGGAAATGTCCGTCGGTAATTTAAAACGTTACCGGCGGAAATGTCCGTTGGTAATTAATTTTATTTTTTTTATTTTTAATTATTTACCGACGGAAATTTCCATCGTTAATTTGCCCAGATTTTTTTTAAAAAATTCTATTTTATTATTAAACCACCTGTAAACCTGTCAAACCTGTTTTAAACAAATCCCAACATACAAAGAAACACAAACAACCTGTTTCGCTTGAAACAACTATCTAAATCAAGCAAAACATGAAAGTGGTAAAGGGAAAGGGAAAGGGAAAAGGGGAAGGGGAAAAGGGGAAAGGGAAAATGTTTTGTTTAAACATCAAATAACGGAAAACTGTATCCAACAACTAAAAGCGAAACGGGAAAGGGGAAAGGGAAAGAGAAAAAGGGGAAAGGGAAACTGTTTCGCTTGGGGAAAAAGGGAAGGGAAAGGGAAACAAAATATGTTGTTTGATTACATGTCAAATAAAATGAATGTTTAACTACCACTACCACGACCACGACCACGAGCGCTGCCGCTACCGCTATTAACGCCAATTCGCCTAAGGTATTGACCTACTGATGAGTCAGAAGCATTACTGCTATTACGTTGCTGTGGTTGCAAATTCATGGTAGCCAAGTATTGTTGCATGCGCTGCTCAAGCTGTTACTCCAATATGCTCTGCACCTAGGCCTCCACCTGGGTCTGCACCTGGCTCTGGATCTGCTCCACTCACCTCTCAACCTCTCTGTTGACCCGATCATCAAACGCCTCTTGATCCACATGTTGACTGCCGCCGGAGGAAGAAGATGAAAAGTATTGCGTAGTAGGGCTGCAGAATGGCATGTTAATTAAAATACCCAGCACCATGTCCTCCGAATCCAGGCAAGCGGTCTCCCTTTGGTTGCTTGTCTCGGAGGATAATGGCCGCCCAAAGCTTTTCACGAAAGGCGGGCCGCTCGGTGCTCTCAGGCGCCATACTTTCTTCTTCAATAGCCTCGTCACGAGCCCGCCTATCATACTCTTCCTGAAAAAAAAAAAAAAACATTATACACTATGATAGGAAATAATATTTCTTTAACTAATTTAACTAAATAAGGATGTAAATATCTTTTGATCCCTACTCCTCACCAAAAGAATAATTCATTTTGATAGATATAATCCGAGCCGTAGAGCAATTTGAATAGTTAGGTCTCAAATCAATAAAAAACATCATGCTTTCTAACAAAGCTTATGATAAGAATTAATTTAGGGCCCCCACCACCTTCCTATCCCTCTGTTGCCATCTGTTGGGGAAAGGCCTATAAATAAGTAGCATGTCTTCTTGTCTTTGTGAAGAAAGAAATATGTCGAAGGAAACATAATTCAAAAACAGTCTTTTTCCCTTTATTTCTTGAAACCCATAATACTTTGATCAATTTTCTTAAATTTCTAGCAAGTGTTGTAAGAAATTAAGAAAATATGGGAGTTAGTGGAACTTTGGAATATCTCTCAGACTTGATGAGCAGCTCCCATAATCATAAGAAGAAGAGGAAGCAATTGCAAACTGTCCATCTCAAAGTTAGAATGGACTGTGATGGCTGTGAGCTTAAAGTCAAGAAAGCCATGTCTTCTCTAAGTGGTACGTACTCTCATTCTTCTTCACTCTCCTTTACTGTGTGTGTGCGTGTTTTTTTTACTCCCCTCCGTTCCTAAATAAATGTCGAAATTTCATTTTAAGTAGTAATTTGTTGTTGTTATGAATTTGCAGGGGTGAAGAGTGTGGAAATAAACAGGAAACAACAGAAGGTGAGTGTGACTGGATATGTAGAGTCAAACAAAGTGTTGAAGAAGGCAAAGTCAACAGGGAAGAAGTCAGAGATATGGCCATATGTTCCATACAACCTTGTAGCACAACCTTATTCTGCTCAATCTTATGACAAAAAAGCTCCTCCTGGTTTTGTCAGAAAAGTTGACAATTCTTCAGCTCCCACAAGTACTGGGACTGTTACCAGATATGATCAGGACCCCTATATCACCATGTTCAGTGATGATAACCCAAATGCCTGCTCCATCATGTAACCCCTCCATACCCCCACCCCTACCTCATTCACCTGTGGGCACGGTCTACGATGCTGGTCACAAGAATCAAACTCCATGAATAGGTCATGAACATAATCTTCCACTTGAACTAGCTCATGTGTAGGGGTAATTTGGTAATATTTCTAAGGGAAAAATAGCCGAAATATGCCATATACTAACACTTTGTTTACAATTAATGCAATGTACCACAAAGTTATCACTTAATGCAATTAATGCAATGTACCACAAAGTTATCACTTAATGCAACGTACTTGTCAAATTTGTTTCAAATAATGCAACGTATTTCAAAGTACATTGCATTATTTGAAACGAAAATTGCATTATTTGAAAAAAATTTGACAAGTACGTTACATTAATCGGTAACTATGTGGTACATTACATTAATTACAAAAAAACACTAAAGTACGTTGCATATTTTGGTCATTATGTTGTAAGAGCTGTAAGTAGAATTGGTCGTTATGCGTAAGACCTGCTATGTCATACATTTACTTTTTTTGTTCTTATTTTCTTCATGCATGATGCAATAGTTTCTGTATTATAAGGCATGGGCATTTAGTTTGTTAATACAGCTGTACATCTTTTATTCAACAATTAATCTCAACAACATCAAATAGATAAAAAAAATGTAAGAAAAAAGAAGGAAAAGGAGGTTGAAGCTGGCAGCTAAACAAAACTCCTCCAATTATTAGGGATTACTGTATAAAATTACAAACCCGTTGTCGCTTCCTAGCAGCGGGTGGGGGCTGCGATGGTTCAGTTTTCACTACTATATTCATTCCAAAATTTGATGAATCTATGTGATAATCTAGTAAATCAATATATTTACATTGGTTGTGTTGCGTAAATGGTGGTAGAAGTTAGACTTTTGAGAGCGCGATTGACTAATTACGGAACAATAAAATCCAAAAAATAATCAGCTAATAGCTCAAATAATGCTGTGTTTAAGGGTGGGTTGGTATCTATGGGGGTTTAACTTAGCCAGGATCTGAAGTCTGAGTCAACTCTGGATCTACTAGTACAACTTTATACTACCATTCAAGTGACTTTCTTAGCTTCCTCTGTCTGCATGTTGTTTTAGTTTATGTATATATACCAACAGAAGAAGGAAAATGATATTGAAGATAGCTTCCAAGTAAATGAGGACACCGACGAAAGATAAAATACTAATCAGTTATAGCAAGTCCAGAGTAGGGACTATATATATGATGGCTCAGTTTTTACTAGTTAAATGCTACTGTACATTTGAGAAAATCTGGTGTATTTTGTGAGCATGCCATAAGAAAGATTGAGTTTATTGGGGACAATTCATGCAAATAATACTGTTGAGATTGTTGAGATTTGACGAGATATCGTCAATATCTCCTTCCATGTATAGTTATCTATTTACCTTATTTGATAAGAATGTATTAGGTAGGATTGTATATGGAGAGTAGATTAGACTTAATTGTAGGAAAGAAGTTAGGAAAGTCTTTGACTCCTTCTCCAAGTCAATAACCGAGAATGGAGTGTATATATTGTACACAACTCTTTTGTATCAATCAAGGAAGTAAATATAATTTCTCTCCTTCACATACAAGGTTTCAACTTGGTATCAAAGCCACCAAGATCCGGATTGAAGCACCACGTCTACGGGTGTTAGTGACGAGAAGAAGAAAGGGGTGGATGAGAGGCGTTTCACCATACTTTCTGTCGACAAGTGATAGCCTAGGAATGATTCTCACCCATGTTCAATTGAAGGGGGAGAATTATGAGGAATGGGCACGAGTGTTCAAAGGTTATCTTCGAGCCAAATCAAAGCTTGGTTTCGTTGATGGAACCATTGAACAGCCCGAGGAGGACGAGGAGATTGATCAATGGAGGACTGTGAACTCCATGGTAGTCTCATGGATTTTCAACACTATCGAGCCCGCTTTAAGATCTACGGTGACGTATACGGATGAAGCAAAGACGCTTTGGGACGATCTGAAGGAAAGGTTTTCAGTTGGGAATGGACCGAGGGTTCAACAATTGAAATCAGACTTGGCGAATTGTAAGCAGCAAAAGGGTGAAAGTGTGGCAGCCTATTATGGGCGTGTGAAGAAGTTGTGGGATGATCTGAACGATTTCGATGCACTCCCAACCTGCTCATGTGCAGGCTGCAAATGTCACGTTAACACAAAACTATTTCAAAGGCGTGAAGAAGAAAGGGTTCAACAGTTTGTTATGGGCCTTGAAACACCGAAGTTTGAGAGCGTGAAATCTTCAATCCAAAACACCGAACCACTGCCAAATGTTAATAAGGCCTACTCTATGATTGTACGAGAAGAAAGGGTACGGGGTACTGTGCGTGAAGAATACCCCGCACCTGTTAGTTTTGTTGCTCAGCAGTTGTTGGCACAACTGGTCAGACAACTATGAGCACATATGGGTCAAAGGGGGAAAAGACAGAAGCAAACAATTCTGTTTGCTCTCACTGTAAGAAGAAGGGTCACAGAGTGGAGACATGTTACAGGCTGGTGGGTTATCCAGAATGGTGGGGCGAACAGTTTCCGAAGAACATGAAAGGAAAGAGTGGAGGACAATCTTCCACGGAACAGAGAAAGTTTGCTGCAAAGGCTAACACGGTGCAGTCTGATGATGTAATGACAGATGCAGATCAGGCTCATATGTTGGGCCTTACAACGGAACAATGGAGTCACTTCAGAAATCTTGTTCAAACACATGTGCAGCCATCTGACCGCACAACTGGCAGCACAACTGGACGCACAACTGAACATATGAGTGGTAAGATAAATAATGCACCTTGGCTTGTTGATAGTGGAGCTAATCGACACATAACAGGGGATATTTCTCTGCTCAAGCGTACTCGGAATATTGTGGCAAACCGTATAGGATTACCTAACGGCAAATACATTGTCGCCACGAAAGAAGGGGATGCTGAGATTGGGAGAGAATTGGTTTTAAAAAATGTGTTATATGCTCCATCTTTTAATTGCAATTTATTATCTGTTTCTCAGCTGTTTAGTGATTCAAATACTCTAGTGCAATTTTCTGACAAACTTTGTGTAATACAGGACCGAGCATCGAAGACGTTGATTGGTGCGGGTGAACAAGATGAGGGGCTATACTATCTGAGAAGATCAACAGGAATACGGGTTTGCAACATCAAGGACTCTGGGAATTATCATCTTTGGCATCAAAGACTTGGACATCCCTCAAGTAAAGTCGTCAGTTTACTCCCTTTTATTAGTCGTCATAGTATCAATAAAAATATGTGTGGAATTTGCTGTCAAGCAAAGCAGAGTAGAGATAAGTTTCTGTCTAGTGATAATAACTCTGTTGAGATTTTTGATTTAATTCATTGCGACATTTGGGGTGATTATCGAAAGCCTGCTATGTGTGGTACCACATATTTTTTGACCATTGTAGATGACTGCTCTAGGGCCGTTTGGGTCTATCTACTTCACCACAAAAGTGATGTTTCTCGAATTTTGAAAAATTTCTTTGCTATGATTGAACGACAGTTCAATAAGCAAGTTAAGAAGATTAGGAGTGATAATGGCCAGGAGTTTATGTGTTTGACAAAATATTTTTTTGAACTTGGTATTGAACATCACACTACTTGTGTTCGCACGTCACAACAAAATGGGAGGGTTGAGCATAAACACCGTCATCTCTTGAATGTGTCACGTGCCTTGATGTTTCAAGCCAAGTTACCCATAAAGTTTTGGGGGGATTGTGTGTTGGCTGCCGGTTTTTTAATAAATCGTACACCCTCTAAATTGTTACATGGGAAAACTCCGTATGAAATTATTTTTGGAAAACCACCTCCTTATGAAAACATTAAGGTTTTTGGGTCATTATGTTATTTGCATTATTCCAGAATAGACAATGACAAGTTTGCTAGTCGCAGCAGGAGATGTGTTTTCTTGGGGTATCCATATGAAAAGAAAGGATGGTTGGTCTATGATCTTGATGAGAACAAGATGCTTGTGTCAAGGGATGTTGTTTTCATTGAGAAGGAGTTTCCTTTTGCCAATATGAGGACTAGTACAGATCCGGCCTATACAGACTCGGATATGTTTCTTTGTCCTACGGCTGATATGGACATTGGGGATGAAATTGATATTGGTATAGGTACTCATGTACCTGCACAGTTGACAGATCAGTTGACAGACCAGTTGTCTGCACAAGTGGTTGAACAACCGACTGATCAAATGGCAGACGGTGTTGAGAGTGAACAACCAGCTGCTCAGATTATTGCAGATGATGCTCCGCCTGAAACTGTTGAAACTTTGGGTCGAGGACAGCGTGCTAAGGTTTCCTCAACGAGATATCCATCAACAGATTATGTGCTAACGGCTCAAGTCAGCCCCCCATCATCTTCATCCTCCCAACACAACTCTTCAGGTACTCGGTATCCTTTAGCACACTTTGTCAATTGCACTAAATTCTCTGTAGCACATCGTTGTTTTTTGGCAGCTATTGATTCGGGAGTCGAGCCTAAGCACTATGGAGAGGCTGTCCGATCTCCTCAATGGTGTGAGGCGATGAATAAAGAGCTTGATGCTCTTGATCAAAATGGCATGTGGGAACTGGTAGATGCTCCCATTGACAAGAAAGTAATTGGCAACAAGTGGGTGTATAAAATAAAGTATAATGCAGATGGGTCTGTTGAACGCTACAAGGCTCGTTTGGTGATTTTAGGGAATCGCCAAGTTGAAGGGGTGGATTTCAAGGAAACTTTTGCACCCACAATCAAGATGGTTACCGTGAGAGTATTTCTTTCCGTTGCTTCCATTCGCGGCTGGGAACTACATCAAATGGACGTACACAATGCGTTCCTTCATGGTGATTTAAGTGAAGATGTATACATGAAAATTCCTTTGGGACATCCTGCATCTTCCTCCGGTAAAGTTTGCAAACTCAAAAAGTCTCTATATGGCCTCTGTCAGGCACCTCGATGTTGGTTTGCAAAACTTTCTATGGCCTTGAAAGAGTACGGTTTTCTCTAGTCATGTTCGGATTATTCTTTATTCTCCTACAAGGCTTCCGCTGTTGAAATACATGTGCTGGTATATGTTGACGATTTGGTTATTGGTGGCAACGACTCTAATGCTATTTCTCGCTTTAAGGCCTATCTTAGTAAGTGTTTTCACATGAAGGACCTTGGCCGACTCAAATATTTTTTGGGTCTCGAGGTGTCACGACATCCTGAGAGCATTTTCCTTTCTCAGCGTAAGTATACACTTGATATACTTTCTGAAACAGGGCTTCGTGGGGCTCGTCCAGCTCTTACTCCCATTGAGCAAAATCATCGACTAGCCTTGACCGAAGACAAGGAATTGCGTGATCCTGAGCCTTATAGGCGTCTCATTGGTCGCCTCATTTATCTCACGATCACACGGCCGGAACTTTCCTATAGTGTGCATACTCTTGCACAATTCATGACCAGTCCCAAGGTGGCTCATTGGACGGCTGCTCTGCGTGTCGTGCGCTATCTTAAAGGGCATCCTGGACAAGGTATTCTCCTTCGAGCTGATTCTGACCTTCGGCTACGGGCTTATTGTGACTCGGATTGGGCTAGTTGTCCGATTACTCGTCGTTCCCTTACTGCCTATATTGCTTTCCTGGGTGGGTCTCCGATATTTTGGAAGACTAAGAAGCAAACCACCATATCCCGTTCATCGGCTGAGGCCGAATATCGCTCTATGGCCAGTGCTACATGTGAGCTCAAATGGCTTCATGGCTTGCTTGGATCCTTCGGCATTTCTCACACAGCTCCTATGACCGTCTTATGATGTGATGCCAAGCCAAGGCCTGCATATGGCTCAAAATCCTGTTCATCATGAACGCACGAAGCATATTAAAGTTGACTGCCATCTTGTGCGCGATGCTGTTCAAACAGGTATCATCACAACAAGGAAGGTTCACACTTCGGCACAATTGGCAGATGTACTCACTAAAGTTTGGGGAACCGTCAATTTCTCATGTTACTTGGCAAGTTGGGTGTGTGTGATCTACACTCTCCAACTTGAGGGGGGGGTGTTGGGATATTGACGAATCACGTCAATATTTCCTACCATGTATAGTTATCTATTTACTTTATTTGATAAGAATGTATTAGGTAGGATTGTATATGGAGAGTAGATTAGACTTAATTGTAGGAAAGAAGTTAGGAAAGTCTTGACTACTCCTCCAAGTCAATAACCGAGAATGGAGTGTATATATTGTACACAACTCTTTTTGTATCGATCAAGGAAGTAAATATAATTTCTCTCCTTCACATACACGGTTTCAACTAATACTAATCAAAATTTGTGTGAGCCACACGATGACTGAGTCTGAGTCTGAAGAAGTCGAGTATCGTGGAGTGGGTTCAATTTCAATGGGTTAGGATAATAGGACATAGGACACATACTGATGAGCCCGTACCTGCTGGACCGGGCCCACGCTCGGTCTGGTCTAAGGAACCGGTGACGTGGCATTTCCTAGACCGCTGAAGGGAAGACCGCAGACAGATAGGCCCTTGAGGTCAAGACCGCATTCCTCCCCGAGATCATCCTTCTCAAAGACCGGAGGGATCCTGACCGCTGGATTGGTGCCCGCAGGAGGTATGACCGCTCCATCCGTGCCCGCGTCAAATACCTTTGACCGCGCCCAATATGTTGACCTCGGGCTCATACCTGCCTCCCGGTTATCTCACCTGCCTCCCGGTTAATGTCAAGCCTTACTGAGCAAGTTAGCTTACTGGCTCTGACATGCAAGTTGCCGGCTCCCCCATCACGCATTTAATGCGGCTCAGACACAGGCGCCTACTATTTCATTTAATGCGCCAAGCCATATACACGGCTCATGTCCCTTTCAGCCATGTCCCCTTTACGGCCAATTAGCTGCGGACACGTGTAGGCGGTCAAATACCAAAGTACCCTCTAGGACTGATCTCATTGCTTACATCAACAAGCACCTCTCCATTGCCTATAAATAGAAGACCTTTGTCCCCTTGGGCAAGGTAAGTTCCATATATATTAAGTAAGCCATATTATTCTCAAACCCTAAACACTCACACACACTCAAGGTATTCCAAGCCTTATTTACTCAGTAATCTTACTCTCACACTCGAGGGCCTGAGTTGGATTAACATCCAACTTTGACCTTAACGGTGTTTCATTTGTGTTGTGTTATAGGTACCACAAATCATCCAATATATCAAGCCAGATATCCCTGAACCGCTCTTGACCCTGAAAAGCTTGGCGTCATCACATACCTTCTCACTTTTGGCCAAAGTGATACTTTGATAGCATGATCGACTTTTGAAGAGTTCACGTAACGAGTACAGAGTACCCCAAAGAACTCACCCGCCCAGCACACACAAGGACCGTCGGACACTCAGTAAGCATTCATAAGAGTTGCACTTCAATCAAAGTTACCCATTTGAGTCATTGACATATACAGGTTGTTATAATTTTGAACTTAAATATAATTATTAGGAATATAATATCATAATATTATATTCAAGTATATATTGTTATATATAATTTAGGAAACAAGTATATATTGTTATACATAGATTAGGAAACACAATCATTGTATTAGATTAGGAAACACAATCTTTGTATTAGATTAAAATCCTTCTCCTTCTAGGAGATTACCTAGATTAGAATCATTCTCCTCCTAGGAGATTACCTTTACCTAGATTAGAATCCTTCTCCTCCTAGGAGATTACCTCCTCATTGTAACTCTATAAATATATACCTCTTTTTTTTTTTTTTTTTTTTTAAAAGAAGGGGATCAACACATTTCACCGCTCCCCCCTTGATGCACTTCACAGAGGCGCCTAGCTATGCTAGGGAGGGCAATGTCATTCCCTCTAACCACTGGTGGGGGAATCAAACCCATGACCTCCAGGTTGGAAGCCATGAATCCTAACCATCAGGCTAAGACCCCACGTGCTATAAATATATACCTCTATTATCATAATCAATTGAGTCATTCAATTCAATTCTTCTCTTCCATGTTTGATTGACTTCGTCTCTCTCCCTTTATTCTAATATGATATCAGAGCTAAGATCCATATAAGAACTTCTCTGCCACCTTGCTTCCGCCACTAATTACCAAAGCCCCCACCCAAAGACAACCCTTATACACCAAAACCCTATATTTTTTTTATTATTTCTTCCCTTCGAAAATAAAAATTCTTCTTAAAAGTTTTCTCTTATCTCAATGTAACGTTGAGTATTTTTTTTTCTTCTCTTCACTTAATCTCCCTTGGAAAAATAAACCCAATTCGTTGTCGAGACATAACATCGTCATTGAGACGTAGTCGATGAGACACAAAGTCGTCCTTGAGACGTAAAACAAAACCCAAACCAAAGTCGTCCGTGTGACGGTAAACTCATAACCCGAATCAAAGTCGTCCGTGTGACGTAAAACTCATAACCCAAATCAAAATTTCTCGTCGTTACGACGTAAAATTCTCGTCATCACGACGTAATTCAAAAAAAAAAAAATGACCGCACTACCATGCGTGCAAACTGGGTTGTAGCTTCAGCAATAACATCTTCATCAAAGTCTTCAACAACATCAACGTCTTCGGCAACAACAAATTTTCATGTAATTATGTTCAAGATTGGACTCTCCTATCGGCCGTCCATCTTGCGGGAGCATATTAGGAATATAATATCATAATATTATATTCAAGTATATATTGTTATATATAATTTAGGAAACAAGTATATATTGTTATACATAGATTAGGAACACACAATCATTGTATTAGATTAGGAAACACAATCTTTGTATTAGATTAAAATCCTTCTCCTTCTAGGAGATTACCTAGATTAGAATCATTCTCCTCCTAGGAGATTACCTTTACCTAGATTAGAATCCTTCTCCTCCTAGGAGATTACCTCCTCATTGTAACCCTATAAATATATACCTCTATTATCATAATCAATTGAGTCATTCAATTCAATTCTTCTCTTCCATGTTTGATTGACTTCGTCTTCTCCCTTTATTCTAATAATAATGTGCTCGTAAATTGTAGGCCAGCATCACACAATATTTTCCAGCTTCTACTGAGAGCTCTACAAAGAGCTAGTCTCCCATGGAGCTGATGTAATTACACTAATGTCCTTTTAATCAAGTTATGCCCAAATAACCTCTACAGTGATGGCAAATATTGTGAACAAAATTGGCGGAAAGGTATTTGATGACCGTTGGGGAAGCAATGCATGCATGCGGATAATGTTTAGCTAGCACTGATCAAAACTTTCTCGAATTTTCTATGCAATCTTGTCTTTAAGTATTTGTGTAAATATTTGTGAGACGTGTAATAATGATAATGACCATCTGGTGCTCTAGTCCATCTCCGCTTCCTCTCATTAACACACAAGAATAAGGGGAAAGAAGCAGAACAATGGCCTGAAGTGTTTGCTTTTATGTAATTTTCGACTGCAGAATGTAATATAAGGATCCAGTATAAGGTTTCTATGTAATTTCGTAGATCATGCTTGGCCTTTTTTTATTTGATGAAAAGTACGCGTAAAAGATACAAGGAAATACAAATAGCGAATGTACAATGCAAGTATACAGGAGTAAGTATATACGGAGTCTATTACAAATAAATATATACACACATGATGATAAATACAAAAAATAAATGAATTTATGAGTAATTAATCAAAGAACGAACAAGATGGGAATTCTGCTACATAACGAACCAGATCGCTTTCGATAACCATAATGTTCTTCAAGAAGAATTTCACTATCGCAAGAATAAATTAGCCCATGATCATCTAATGAGTTAGTAAGGACCCGAAAAGTCTTGGATTCAGCTAAAAAATGTTGGACAAATGTGTAGGCTTCTCAAGAACTTAACTAGAATCTTAACAGAAAAAGATAACGGAGATTGGAAACAAAAGAAATCAAGTCGAGTCTTGTATTTAATACAATCTCCGTAAGAAGTTATTGCCCCGCACAGGTGCTTACGGTTTATATGGCAATCTTCTAGTAAGATAAAACGACTTACAAGTAAATGATAGGAGCACTCCAAATCAATTACTCTAACGAACAACACTTTGTTTTGAACTTTGGACTTTGAAGGATTGAATGCAACAATATGCAATGATTTGGGTATGTTAATCTATCTTACTAGAGGGTAGGAAGGGTAGAAATACAGTATATGTTAATTGAAATTCGGAGGGGAAGTATATAAGGAGAGTCAAAGGGTTTTGTGGCTTTTCCCTTGAAAAGTCACAACTTTTCGGGTATAACAGCACTTGCACGGCCGTGTCCAATGAACTGCACGGCCGTGCAAGGCAATATGCATGGTCGAGTGGCAAGGAAAGGCACGGTGCACGGCCGTGTCCTAGGCACTTGTACGGCCGTGCAGAAGCTTCTTCAGCCTGCTCGTCAGCCCTTTAGCCACAACAAGTCCAAATCAATTTTGGGACCAACCCAAATCACACTTTGACCCAATATTTAAGTTACAAATCATTTGTCATTAATTTCTCATTCACACGGAAATGGTTTTGAGACATTAAATGAGTTATATATAATCTACAACAAATGTAGATTACCATTTGTAACTAGTTTCGTTAACAAATAACGAACTTTCGTTAGAAACCTAGGTCAACGTTAAGTTAAACTTAACTTTCCGTTACCCATTTCCAACAATCCCCCACATGAATGACAATTAATGCATGAATGCAAATTCATCCAAAGTTCCGGCGAACTATTATTACATAGAGCAGATAGATAGTCGTGGCCTTGAATCCTCCCTTGCAGTGAAATATTATCTGGATATACTAGCTTATTTGCAAGTGAGTCGCTTGAACTCACTGGGATCATTTGGATGTATACCAAGACAATAATACTCACATAATAACAACTCTAACAATTGTTGTTTTCACGTTTTGTCCATTTTGGCCCTGGACCGTATCTCATTCATAAGCGTTCTTTTAGAGGCGGCCTAATTACCTCTCGCTTATATAGGTGATTCTCACTATAAGGAGTATCATGCACTACTCCACTCGTAGGTATAAAAATCATTAAAAGTTTTCTCAACTTATCCTTACCACTGCTGCATGTGCTTGTACTTGGATGTTCTGGGAATGAGTATTCAACATCTCCAGGTTAATAAACCGAGTTGTTGTTTCCAAGTAACTCTACTAGAACTTATAACTTGGTTGTCTCATTGAACCAAGGGCCTGGGATCTCCATTTCTCAAGGTTGAGTGTCCGATATAAGTTCTTTTGTTGTGGTTTTTAAACCCATTCCCCTTAACAGTTTATACAGTTGATCTCGATTTATACCTTTGGTAAACGGATCCGCTAAGTTATCACATGATTTCACATAATCAATAGTGATAACGCCATTCTTGATCAACTGTCTAATAGTATTGTGTCTACGACAAATATGTCTAGACTTACCATCAGTACATACCGTTCTCGTGCCCTTCCAATTGCCGATTGACACTATCACAATGGACTAGCATAGCAAAGTACATGAGGTTTGTTCCAACAAGGAATATCCTCCGTGAAGTTCTTAAGCCATTCTCGCTTCTCCTTCCCCGGCCTTTATCCAAAGCTATAAACTCCGTATTCCATCGTGGATACGGCTATACATGTTTGTTTGGAGGATTTCCATGACAGCACGCTTCCTCCACCTATTGTGGAATACATATCCACTTGTGGACTTAGGAGTCTTTCGTGTCCGATATCCAATTAGCATCACAAGATCCTTCTAATACTGCTGGATATTTATTGTAAAGTATCCCATGGTTTAATGTATACTTTAAATATCTTAGTACTCTCATTAGTGCTTTCCAATGATCAGTACTAGGATTGCTTGTGAACCTACTTAGTTTGCTTACTGAATATGCAATGTCTGGACGTGTACAATTCGTTAAGTACATCAGACTACCAATTATTCTTGCATATTCCAGTTGAGAAACTGGTTCCCCTTTGTTCTTGGCTAAATGTAGAGCCAAGTCTACAGGTGTCTTAGCCGGAGGGTCATCAAAGACATTGAATTTTCGAAGAACATTCTCTAGGTAATGGGATTGTGAAAGAACTAATCCTTCAGATGTTCTAGAGATCTTTATCCCTAATATTACATCAGCTTATCCCATGTCTTTCATGTCAAAGTTCTTCTTTAACATGCCTTTGGTATTCATGATCAAATCATGATTACTTCCCATTATGAGCATGTTGTCTATATAAAGACAAACGATAACGAATGATTCAGATGTTCCTTTAATGTAGACACATTTGTCACATTCATTGATCTTGAATCCATTCGATAACATGGTTCTATCGAACTTCTCATGCCATTGTTTAGGTGCTTGTTTTAGTCCATACAAGGACTTTACGAGTTTACACACCTTCCTTTCTTTACCAGGAACCACAAACCCTTCGGGTTGTTCCATGTAAATTTCTTCATCAAGTTCTCCATTTAGGAAAGCGCCTTCACATCCATTTGGTGTATCTCAAGATTATGCACCGCCGCAATAGCTATGAGAACACGAATTGATGTGATCTCTTGTGACAGGGGAGTATGTATCGAAGAAATCATATCCCTCTTTCTGTCTAAAGCCTTTGGCAACTAGCCTAGCTTTGTACTTTTCAATTGATCCATCCGCCTTATACTTCCTTTTAAGGATCCATTTGTAACCTAATGGTTTGCAACCTGGAGGGAGATCAACTAATTCCCAAGTATTGTTGAGCATTATGGATTCTATTTCACTGTTAATAGCCTCTTTCCAGAACGAACTATCCGGACCGGATAAAGCTTCTTTAACAGTTGTTGGTTCATTTTCTAACATGTAAGATAGAAAATCAGGACCAAAAGACTTTTCCACTCTTGTCCTTTTGCTACGTCTCGGTTCTTCATCTTCTATTTGATAAGGACCGGTTGTAGACTCATATGTTCTCTTACTAGAACCTACATCTTTCCTGTCCTTAACCGGAAAAATGTTTTCAAAGAATACCGCATTCCTTGATTCTATAGTAGTTCCTACATGCATATCAGGAATGTCCGATTTGTGCACTATGAAACGGTAGGCACTACTATTATTGGCATATCCAATAAAGACACAGTCAATGGTCTTTAGACCAATCTTGACTTGTTTCGGCTTAGGTACTTCAACCTTGGCCAAACACCCCCACACTTTAAAGTATTTAAAACATGGCCTACGATTATGCCATAATTCATAGGGCGTTTTATCAATACCTTTCTTGGGTATTTTATTAAGAACATAATTAGAAGTGAGTATTGCTTCCCCCCACAAGTTGTCGGGTAAGCCTGAACTTATCAAAGCGCATTCATCATTTCTTCGAGAGTACGGTTTTGCGTTCAAAGAACTCCATTAGATTGAGGGGTATATGGAGCAGTTGTTTGATGAATTATGCCGGATTCCCAACATAGTCCTTCAAACGGTGCTTCATATTCTCCACCTCTATCGCTTCTAATTTTCTTAATTTTCAAGTTAAGTTGATTCTCAACTTCTTTCTTATAAGTCTCAAAAGCCCCTAAGGCTTCATCCTTACTTCTTAAGAGATAGACATAGCAATACTTAGTGCAATCATCTATAAATGTAATGAAGTACTTTTTACCTCCTCGAGTTTGCACAAGTTTTAAATCACATATATCGGTGTGAATTAACTCGAGAGGAGTTGTGTTTCTTTGTATTGCATTAAAAGGCGACTTCGTCATTTTTGCCTCAACACAAACTTCGCACCTATTAGTCGAGTCGGATTTAGTCATTTGGATTAAATCTTGTCTCGCTAATTTCTTAATGGTGTCGAGGTTTACATGTCCTAATCTATCATGCCATAAATTAGAGCTTTCCGACAAATAAACGTAAGAAACACAATTTTTATTCATCGCACTTTGGCAGATCACAGTCATTACATTCATTTTAAAAAGGCCCTCCTCGAGGTAACCTTTTCCAAGAAACAAACCATTCTTGGTTAGTACAAATTTGTCGGATTCAAATACTAGTCTAAAACCGGCCTTACTAAGCAAAGCGCTGGATACCAAATTTTTACGGATGTCTGGGACATGCAGCACATCCAACAAGGTTACTTCTTTTCCGGAAGTCATCTTTAAAATCACGTTTCCAATGCCTTGAACATCGGAGGTTGCAGAATTTCCCATGTAAAGCTTTCTTCCGGAGATGGGAGTATAGGAGGAGAAACTTTCCTTGTTACCACAAATATGGCGGGTAGCACCGGTATCTATCCACCAAGCTTTAGGATTCTCCTTCAAATTTGCAACGTTGGCCTCGAAAACAACCCCTGCAAAGTCTAGGTCCATGTGGTCAACATTATTCGCCTCTTTCTTCGGGAGACGACAATCCCTTGACAAGTGGCCCGGTTTGCCACAATTATAGCAAGACCCTTTGAACTTCTTAGAGCCCTTCTTCTTCTCTTTCTTAGCATTCTGTAAGTGCTCCAATTTGAGCCGTTAGTATTTTCGTTAGAAAATTAACGAAAGTTTTAACATTTCCAACATTTCTAACAAACCCTAACCTTTCTAACAAAGCAAGGGTAAAGTGGGCATTGCCATTTAAAGTTAAACCAAGAAAAGAATCTCAAAAAGCAAAAGAAATTGGAAAAATCCGAATTAGGCAAGTTGAAAAACAAACTGCTGTAATTTTTTGAATAATATTCCTCCTGTCCAAAAGCCAAAGACTGCAGGCGGATGAACAGTGCACGCCGACGATACCCTCCGATGCGGATAGGATTGCCTCTCACAGGGGCTATAAATTGAACCCTCCTCTCTCGGGCTTTACACAAGACATTTTGCACAATGTAAGCCGTATTTTGGCGAAA
>JAFEMH010006260.1:0-130229 GCA_022495995.1 Adenophora triphylla var. japonica | reverse complement strand
TTTTTTCCTTCAGATTTTTCTCTTTTAGATTAGATGTACTGTACAATTGAAAATGTAAATGCTTTGTAATTTGCTTTATGGTGAGATTAATTCATTGTTATCATTGTAATTTATTTTTTTTTTTGAAAAATTTGTTTTATAGTTGAATTATAAAAGGTGAATTGGTCTTATAATTCAGTTATAAGAGTTGTTATGTACTCCCTCCGTCCCATTCGAGTGTGAATTTTTGGTCAACTTTGACCAATAATTTAAATAAATAATAATGATCCTAATAAAAATTTAAAATTTTTGTTTGTATCACGCTTAATAATATTACAATAACATTTTTTGGATTTTTATTAGGATTATTATTATTTTTTTAAATTATTGGTCAAAGTTGACCAAAAATCCACACTCGGCTGAAACGGAGGGAGTATAAATTATGAGATTAAATTGTTGTTATTATTGAATATTTTTATTTTTTTGGTTGAAAAATTGTCTTATAGCTGAATTGGTCTTATAATTAAGTTATAAGAGTTGTAATGTGTAAATTATAAGATTAATTTGTTGTTATTATTGAAATTTTTGATTTTTTTTAAAAAAATGTTTTATAAGTCAATTATAAGAGGCGAATGGTGTCTGTGAGAATTTTGAAATTCCGTGTACTATAAATTGGATTTAAATCTCGCCTAAAGTGCCTTAGAGAAAGTCACCTTAATAAAAAATTAATAAGACAAACTTGTAATACAAACTCTTCCTCAAGCTATGCTCAAAATTTCTTGCTGATGATTTCTTTTCGGGAATTTGATTGGAAAGTTTCTTTTGTGACAAATCACCTCCTGTCAATTTCTTGATTAAATCGAAATGACTGAAAAACTTTTATACAGTTATGTATAATATTGCATGCAATTATGCAGTACTTTAAAATTATGATACAATATCATTAAAACTGTCTCCACCACCGCCGGCCATCACCGCCCTCGACTACCACCCATTAATCGTCGTTATCAACTATCGACCACCGTCGTCTACTACCACCATCCATGTAGTATTATATTCAGTTATACATTATTATACACTCATATATGATGCAAAATTTATAAAATAATACAACATGAATACAACATGTGAAATAACTTTTCGGGCATTATAATACCTTTTTAGAACTTTCCGGACAATTTCCCTTTCTTTCGATTTTACATATGATGAAAATATTTTGTTCGAATTGGAACCTAATATAGAAGAGAGATATTTGGTAAAAGTTATTGTATTGTTGATGTAACAATGCATATATACATGTTTTATATATGTCTAACTTAACTTGGTGTACAAATAAATAATAAGGAAAAGATTACACTAATTATTATATAGGAATATATTCAGATACTAATACTAGGAAGATATATTCTTATTATTATCTTGAATATCTCTATCATGCCGATGCAATATGCACGATCGGGAAAGGAGACCAATCTTGGACAATATAACATTGAAGGGAGCTTTGCCGAGTGATTTGGTAAGGAGATCCGCGAGCTGATAATTGTTTGTTATGAACGAGACACGAAGATTTTGCCTTTTAACATGCTCACGAAAGATGTTTCATGTGAGATGTGAGAGTGAAATTTAGGATTTACAGCCACATAATTAGCTCCCATGTTATTAAATTAATTACTGAAGGGGTAGAAGATAAGAAACCAAGTTCACTAAAGCAAGTTTTTCACCCACAATACTTCAGCAGTTGTAGCTGCTACAACACGATACTCACTACTAGAAATAGGGTATTTTTACACGGAAAATTCCATTGGTAATCAGGAAATTTCGTGGGTACATATTTGTGAGTAATACCCACGAAATATTCCGTGGATAATACCCACTAAATATTCGTCGAAAACAAAAAATGTTTGTCGAAACTGGAAAAATTCCCACGAAAATTTTATCGTGCTAGGCGAAAACTTCGCCGGAGGTTACCCACGGAATATTCCGTGGGTAATATTTAATATAATTTTTATTTTGAATATCACCCACAGAATTATCCGTGGATAATATTTGTATTAAAAATAATATTAAGTATTTCCCACGAATTATTCCGTGGGTGATATTCGTATTAAAAATAATATTAAGCATTACCCACGAAAAATTCATGGGTAAGAATTTGAATGGTATTTTAATGGGAATATTATCAACGATAGGTAATTATTTAAATTATTGAATAAATTACCCACGAAATACTTCTCTTCTTGAGGTAAAATCTTGCTAGGATTTATCAAAGAGCAATGGAGATGGCAACTGTATGGTTTTTCAAAAAGTCACACAGAAATCCTAATCCCAAATTTGAAAACCATTCAAAAAGTCTACAACATAACTCACTAACAAATCCCAATGTACCACAATATACAACAATAATGTTACCCTCCAATCAAAGGTTTTAAATTGAGGGAGGCTAACACACCCTACTATATCGAGTAGAGTTCATTGAGAAACGCGTTTCTCCATAACTAGGAGAAACGCGTTTAATAGCCAAACTATACATTTGATAACCGTAAGAAAATTTCCTGGATATCAGCCTCAAAGGGACTGATATCCAGAAAGCTAGAACGCGATATCCTAAGCCTTCGAGCGGATATCCGTAAAACATATTCAAGCCAAACTAAGGCCAAGACCACAATTATCAAGGCTTCGGATATCCGTAAACCTTCAAATGATATCCAGAAACCATCAAATTTAATATCCAGAAACATATTTGAAGTTAAAAACTAAGCAAGCCAAGACTGTAAATTTTTTATGCATGTTTTCTCGGATATCCAGAACCTCATCGTATATCCAGAACTATCAAATAAATATCCAAACATTTTGTTTCTGATATCATTTGAAGGTTTCTGGATATCACTTTCATAAGCTTCTGGATATCCTTTCAAAGGGTTCTGGATATCCAGAACCTTTGAGACTGATATCCAGAAGTAACCATGTGACAAGGTCATGACCAATACAAAAAGTTTCTGGATATCCTTTCAATAGCTTCTGGATACCCGTAACCCGTTTCTCCATAACTTATGGAGAAACGCGTTTCTCCCTAGATTTTACGTACTATATTTGATAACCTAAGGGTGATTTTAAGGGTGATTTTGGCTACGAAATAATTTCATAGCAAATGATTTATATTTTTGTAGCAAAATTTTATTTACATTTTGACTAGCGCGGAAAATTTAGTGCGCCAAAAAATTTGCCTGGGATCAAAATTTTAGCAATTCATTCAACGATAAATATTTTTGTTTTGTTTTCTTAGTCTAGCATTTGGCTACAAAACTAATATTGTCGCAAAAACAAAGAGATTTGTCTACGAATAAATAATTCATTGCTAATGCAAATCTTTTAACTATAAAATATTTTTGTAGCTAAATAATTTGTAGCTAAATCCTCATTTTCTTGTAGTGACATCATTCACAATTCTTAAACAATCCCATAACACTGTCTTACAAACCAAATAAAACATTAACGTACAAATCTCAAAACAATATAATATATTACAAAAAAAAAGTATAATAGTTAAGTTTGAGTTATTACCACTCCAAACCAAATAAAAACAAGTCAAATTCAGCTCTTACGACTCTGGGCGATGTTACCACCACGACTACCCCTATGTCCACTTTCACTCAAAGTTTCATTCGAATTTAGGTATGGTCCAAAAGAACAGTTATAGTTATTATAAGTACGAGGTTGTTGTTGCTGCTGTAACTGCTGTTGTAGCATAGATCTCATCATTTTTTGCATTTGTTGTTGCATCTTTTGCTCTATCTCTTGTCGCATTTGTTCCTTTTCTTGTCGCAACCGTTCCTCCATTCTCTTTTCCATTTTCTTAACCTAGGTGCTAACATGAGTGTTAACTTGGGTGTTGATTATCAGTCAGGCTTGCAATAATCTCATCATTTTGTCTCATTTGAGCATCATAGTCCACACACTGAATACTGGAGGAAGAAAAAGACTGCGAAGAACGACTTTTTAATGGCAAGTCAAAAAAATCAGCTCCATGATTTCCGAATCTGGGCAATTGATCACCTTTTCGTCGCCCTTGTTGAATGGTAATAGCCTTCCAAAGTCTTGCTCGAAATGGAGGCAGTCAGTGCTTTCAATCTCGATAATTCCTTCCTCAATAGCATCTTCACGAGCACGGCTCACAAATGTTTACTGTCCATTATATATAAAAAAAAACAATTAATAATGACAAAAATAAACTTATGCATTAACAAATATATATATATATATATATATATATATATATATATATATATATATATATATATATATATATATATATATATATATATATATATATATATATATATATATACAGGTGTACATCACACGTGCAGGCCCAACCGCCCACGATGTTTACTACACGCCACCCGATTAATAAGTCCACGTTGTAAGTTTTGGCAAAAGCCCGATACACGTGAGGGGGCGTGTTAGAAATTAGGGGTGAGCAGAAAAACCAAAAAATCAAAATAACCGAATAAAACCGAAATAACCGAATAAAACCGAAAAAACCGACGCCGATAAACCGTACCAATGGTTAATTGGGTAGGGACGGTTTATGAAATATTGAAAAACCGAATCTATCGGTTCGGTTTGGGATACATGATTTCATGCCGATTACTCACACCGAACCGTACCGATATTCTTCTAAATAATAAATATTCCTAATATTTACTATAGTTTTTCATCAATTCAATTTCCATATATATTAAATAAATAAAAATTATCTTCATAAGAAATATTATATATCACTAACTTTTTAGTCAGATTTACAAGATTTGGTAAATCTTGTCAAAGCCAAATATCATTTTCTTTCTCTACCAGCCTGACGCCTATTCGCCTCCCTCCCCCATCACTTGATCGCAATATCGCATCGCGCCATCGCCTCCCCATCGCAATATTGCACTAACTCCCATTCTGTCTCCTCTCCTCCTCTAAGTTCTCACGCCGCTCCTACCTTGCATTGAAGATGTTTTTGTCATCTTTTGAATTTTTGATGAATTTTTAATTTTACTTTTTGAAATCAGGTTTGGATGAATTATTAGAATTGTTATTTTGACAATTATTAACATCTATTTAAATCTGATTTTTTAATTGATATAAAACTAGTGACCTTGAATTAATGGTTATGCTTTACAAAAGATGACTTATGGTTGGTTGTGTGTGTTGTTTTGGTGGATTGGTTTTAAGTAGTAATGTTGCAGGTAGGCTGGGGTGAGTCCAATATGATTGAAGCCGAGAGGTTATTACTTGGAGCAGTACTAGAGGATCCAGCTAATAGGAGATTTGTACTTTTATTATAAAATGTTTATGTTTGGTCCAAGTTTGGCCTGAACTCAGCGGCCATATAAAGTAATGGTGTCAAGACCGAATATTACCGAACCGATATTTACCGAAGCCGAAAACCGACTACACCGAACCGAGCTAAAACCGAGTGGTGGCAGTTTGTTAAAATTAAAAACCTAATACTTTTGGTTCGGTAGCGGTTTTAGCCTAAAACCGAGCCAAACCGTACCGAGCACGCCCCTATTAGAAATATTATTCCACATCGAAAATTGACGAATATTGTATATAATATATAAAGATCCTGAACCACCCCTCTTAACACCAATTGATTTTTAGGTGAAATCTCAAACTTTATATATATATATGTATATATATATAGTAGTCATATGCCATCATGATATCAAAGTAAAAATTGTGATTGAAAAAAATATCTAATAAAGGATGAAAGAGGAAGGGAGTTTACCTTCTTTACTAGCCATAAGCTAGGGTTTTACTTTATTTTTCCCATTTTGGTTATCAATGAATTTGGGAATATTATGAATTTACCTAAATGAGTTTTATTTCTATTTGATTATGATGTCTTACTATGTCAGAACCAGGGGCGGATTTCGGGTCGGACAAGTAAAAAATGGATCGGATCAATGAAAAACAAATAAATAAGGAAAAATGTCATAATATTTCATACACAAAATCATGTTCAAATTAGTTCAACAGAACGGGAAATAACCGAAAAAAAAAAACTTACAATTTAAATAGCACTAGCGGCACTACTGATTTTCGGCAAAAGATTTTTACGAGTAGCCATATCTTGAAAACGCTTCAAGATTCGTTCATTAGAAATATCTATGAACAGAACTAGAAGAAGCAGTAGATCTAGGCCTTTTTAATACAAATCTATCCATTGATAAACCTAAACGAACAAAAAATACAATTGAAAACTTATCAATTTGTGAAGAAATTAAAATTAATCAAAACACATTTAAATTTGTAAACTCCATTCAAATTTGTAGAGAGAGAGAGAGGAAATTACCGAGAGAGAGACGGCAGCAGCAAGGAGGAGAAGGATTGTTGGCGGCGGCGTCGAGGAGGAGGAGCGGCGGCGGACAGGGGCGGAGAGGGAGCAGCGGCGGGCGTCAAACGAAATTGGCTAGGGTTTTTTTATCGCTCGACCGTCGAGAGACAGAGAGGTATTAAGACCTCTGTTTCTTTTTTTTTTTATTACTGAACTAACGTTTGCTATTTTTTTTTTTTTATTATTAATCAAAACTAAAACGACGTAGTTTTAATAAGTGAGAAACTTATCAAAACTACGTCGTTTTGATTACTTAAAAAAAAAAAAAAACGTTTCTTACTCGTCTTCTCCGGCGAAATCGTTAACTCCGGCCAAATTCCTAACTCCGGTGGGGGCAAAAAAAAAATAAAATAAAAAAATTCAGTGCTATTTTCGCCGCCGGTGGGGGCAAATGCCCCCGCCTGCCCCCCCTGGATCCGCCCCTGGTCAGAACATTATGAGCATTGTATGATAAGCTGTTTATCTTGATGATTTCAATATGTGCTCGTAGTTGGATTGACATGCAAAATAGTGTTTTGAATGGAACATGTGTGTGGCTGAAAGAGTCCTATAGTTCTATTTTGGTTTGATAGATGTGATATACTTGTGGAAAGCGTGACTAAAAGTGTCTGAAAGTAGTATTTTGGTTTGACAAATGTGGAATATTTATGGAAGCTAGATGAGGAAAATGTCACATGCATTTATATGTCATAAACAAAATTACGGGACTAACATATTCGGTCAATGAGCTACTACTTTGATTTGCCCACAACGCATAATTCCACGACCAGTAGGATAATTATTTTGGGACGATTTTTCCTAAAAATGGACAGTCAATTTGGGAAATTATATTAATTGGACCCATCAACTTATTTACATCTAATCGTTGAGTTACTGTGCTTCTCTACTCATTATAGCACCTGGTTTGATATTCTTGTTTAACTCGGGTTATTTTAGAAATGGGTTATTATCATCTAATCATGTAAGATTGGCAGTATGAGTATGTGCCATGAACTGACCTTGGGTTGAACTTCTAACGTACCAGTTGTTTATATAAACGACTTTCAGATTTAATTTCTTGTCCTTTTATCTCGGCAATCGTTTATATCCTATTATAACTAATATTCAGTATTATTTTTTTACGGAAAATCTATTGACGGAAAAACCTAGAAATTTCTCTCTCTAGAAATTACTCTCCTTCCCTTCTCTAGGGTTTGCCCTAGGGGCAGTCCGGCTTCCGGCAGCCTCCATGGTTGATCCGGTTGCTTTCCCTCCCCTTCAAACGCTCGCCAAGCCCAACCAAATCCCCCAACCGGCTAACCCTAATCTCGAAAACCCTATTCCTCCGCCTTTACGGGCAAGCAGCTCGCTTCATGCTAACCCTAATCCTTCCATATTAAGGCACAAACTTCAAATAACAAATCATTTGCGTCGCTGCTTTCTCATTCAAACCCGTTACCAATTAATGATATTCCTTTGATCCCTGCTGCAACACATAAAGGATTTCCTTCTCTCAAACTGTCTAAGGAGGCCATTGATGCCTTTGCAAGGCCTTTTGCGTGGACTCTTGTGGGTAAATTTACTAATGGACGTCCAACCATGGAAGATGCCGCACTGCCTTTGCAAAGTTCAATCTCGAAAAGGATCTGCTCAAAATTGGGCATCTTGATTCTCGCCATATGCTCATTCAGCTTATCAAACGAAGAAGATTTCCAGCGGCTGGGACAAGAGAGGTCACTTATGTTAATCGCTTCAATGCGAACTTCGCTTGGGAATCCTCTCGGAAGCCGCAAATCGACTCTCCTCGTTGTTCCCGCTTGCAGTAAGCCTTCCTGATTGCCAATCCATTTGTTCAATAAAATCTTTTTATTTTCGCTTGCTAGAATTTTTGGTAAACCTATGTCTATCGATAAAGCCACCGCCGAATTGTCTCTGGCCGAAGCGTAGCTAAAATTCTGTGCAAGTGGATCTCCTCAAAGATTACCCGATAATATACATGTGATTTGTGGCGATTGTATGCCTAGCTTTTTCAACATCTAATATGATAACATGCCATTATATTGCAACATTGCTTTATTTTGGGTCATGATATTTGTTATTCGAAGGCCAATCCCTCTCTTAATGATTCAAAACCTAATTCAAAAACTAAGGATTCAAAATCGCCTTTGCAAGTGGAGAAGGGTGAAAAGGTTTATGTTCCAGTGTTTCTAATCCTCCAAAGGTCGTATCTAGTAGCGGTGCTCAAGAAACCGAGATTGTTGATCTCGAATGGGGGATTGTTCAATTCGCAAGCCGTCACCCAAAATGCTTGTGAAGATATTGATACCCATAATGAGACGGTCTGCTGACTCCCAAGGTGAAGAATTGGTAGGCTGTTTGGATGACACAAATATTGTTGAGATAAATACAAAGTAATGAAACTCGTTGCTCACCGCGGAGCTTGGAGCTTGAGCGCAGCTGGGGCTTCTGGCCATTCGTAATGGGGCTAATGTCGCTCACCATCCATCCCTATGACGGCTCCCCGCTGGATAGCGAAGCGCTAAATCTCGCTCTCGAGAAAAGGTTAGTCAAATTCAAGCTTCATCACTCCTAACTTACGTCCTTCTTCTCGCTCGTAGATGCCAAATCCTAAAAACTTTAATCCCAATTTATAAACCCAAAAACCTAAAAGAAGCTCTTACTATTCGGGAAAAATGCGATTCTCGAACCGGAAGACGGTCTTTCGCTACTTCTCCTTCTAGTCAAGAAGCTCGCACTTATGGGGTATAGTTGAGGAGTTCATGTTGATCCGTGGGCTCCAATGGCATTGATGTGATAATTTTGAAGATTATTACGATGAAGAAGATGGCTTTCAAAAGGTTAAATAAACGGCGAAAATCCTGATCGAAAGTTTCAAATCAAAAAACCTCAAGCCTAAAAGGCCTTGGATTCCTAAAAGGCAATTTGATTGACCTTTTATTTATTTTTATTTTTATGTTTTTTTCTTCTTATTTATTTATTTTTTCTTTTTTTGTGATGGTTTTGATGGTTTTGGCTTAGTCCTCCATCACCTCTTTGTACCTTTTATTTTTCAATAATATTTAGGGGGCATTGCCCTTTTCGCTAAAAAAAAAAAAAAAACAGTATTATTTTTTTACAGAATTGCCAAGATGGTACGTTAGAGTCCTCATACTACGATTTTGTATAGACATGGCAAGATGGAACATTAGATCATTGTCAATTCTATATTGGACATCAAGATTAGAGCATATATTTTGATCAATTATTACTCACAATCAATACTTGTCCACTTAATATGTTTTATAAAAGCCTTTCTCATGTTTTTTTTTTTATATATTGCTTCCTTAATTACCATTCCCTTTTCATCTAAGCAAAAAATATACCATAGATTTGTGTAAGCTGCAATGGTACGTCAATGTGTTCTACATTAGTTGCATTTTTTTTTCTTCAGTCTTATCCTGTTGGAGGCTAGACTCAAACTTTTCCTTTCACTTATCATCAAGACAGGCATTTATGTATTTGACTCAGAATGAGAACATATATCCGATTTTTTTTTTCAAAGTATTGCTTTTTAAAATTTTAAATACCAAAATAACAATGATCAAAACTTTTTTTTTTTTTTTTTAGCGAAAAGGGCAATGCCCCCTAAATATTATTGAAAAATAAAAGGTACAAAGAGGTGATGGAGGACTAAGCCAAAACCATCACAAAAAAAGAAAAAAAAATAAATAAGAAGAAAAAAACATAAAAATAAAAATAAATAAAAGGTCAATCAAATTGCCTTTTAGGAATCCAAGGCCTTTTAGGCTTGAGGTTTTTTGATTTAGCTTTCAATCCAGATTTTTCTCGTTTCCCTTTAACCTTTTGAAAGCCATCTTCTTCATCGTATAATAATCTTTAAAATTATCACAAATACCCATCGGAGCCCACTTCTGATCAACATGAACTCCTCCAACTATACCTCAATAAGTGCGAGCTTCTTGATATGCCGAAGGAGAAGTAGCAGAAAGACCGCCTTCCGGTTCAGAATCGCATTTTTTCCGAATAGTAAGAGCTTCTTTTAGGTTTTTTGGGTTTATAAATTCGGGATTAAAGTATTTAGGATTTGGCATACGAGCAGAAGAAGGACGTAAGTTAGGAGCTGATGAAGTTTGAATTTGTCTAACCTTTTCTTGAACGAGATTTAGCGCTTCGCTATCCAACACAGGAGCCGTCATAGGGATGGATGGTGAGGCATTAGCCCCATTCTGAATGGCCAAAGCCCCCAACTGCGCTCCAAGCTCAGCAAAGAGCAACCAGAGTTTCATTGCCTCGTATTTATCTCAACAATAGCCGTGTCATTCAAGCCTACCAATTCTTCACCTCGGGAGTCAACCGTCTCATTATGGGTATCAATATCTTCACAAGCATTTTCTACGACGGCTTAGATTGAACAATCCCCCATCGAGATCAACAATCTCGCTTGAGCACCACTACTAGATACGACCTTTGGAGGATTAGAAACAACCCGCTGAACATAAACCTTTTCACCCTTCTCCACTTGCAAGGCTGATTTTGAATCCTTAGTTTTTGAATTAGGTTTTGAATCATTAAGAGAGGGATTGGCCTTTCGACAAACAGAAATATCATGACCCAAAATAAAGCAATGACTGCAATATAATGGCATGTTATCATATTCAACAGATTGAAAAAAGCTAGGCATACAATCGCCACAATCCACATGTATCTTATCGGGTAATCTTTTGAGGAGATCCACTTGCACCATAATTTTAGCTACACTCTACGAGACACCAAAGAAAGGGCTTTATCGATAGACATAGGTTTACCAAAAATTCTAGCAAGCGAAAATAAAAAGATCTTATTGAACAAATGGATTGGCAATCCGGGAAGGCTTACCCAAACGGGAACAACAGGAGAGTCAGTTTGCGGCTTTCAAGAGGGATTCCAAACAGAAGTTCGCATTGGAAAGCGATTAACATAAGTGACCTATCTTGTCCAAAACTTATTTATCATATTAACACTTTTTGGGAGAGCCGGTTTTGGCAATACCGGAATTAACTTTAAAGCCGGTATTGTCACTACCGGCTTTAATTTTTTTTTTTTTTTAAAAACTGATTAATTGTTTTTTTTTTTAATAAAAATTGTAAAGCCGCTATTGTCAATACCGAATTTAAAGTCATTATTATTATTTTTTTTTAAAACAGAAATCGTTATTTTTAAAAATAATAAATGTTTGGATCCGGTATTGGCAATACCCGGAATGAATTTAAATTCAAACCCGGTACTACCACTACCGGCTTTAGCAATTAATTTTTTTTTTGTTACTGATGGACTACGTGGGAGATGGGGAGAAAAGGCGAGAATAAAGTGCTTAGTGCTTGTAAGTGCTCCAATTTGAGCTTGTTAGAATTTTTGTTAGAAAATTAACGAAAGTTATAACATTTCTAACAATTTCTAACAATCCTAACCTTTCTAACAAAGTGAGGGTAAAATGGGCATTGTTATTTAAGGTTAAACCTCAAAAAGAATCTCAAAAAGCAAAACAAAAGAAGAAAACCAAAAATGGCAATGGCTGGAAACACAAAAAACTGGCTGTTAATTTGAATTTTGAAAAGAAATATTCTTCTTGTCCAAAGCCGGAGCCGCATTTAATGAACAAAGTCTGCACGCCAAGGCCCCATCCGCAGCGGACATCTTTGTAATTTTCAGAGGGCTATAAATTGAGCCCTCCACCACAAAAATAAAGAGGAAGAACACATTTGCACTCGAACCTGCGGCCAAATATAAGGAGAGAGAAAACATGAGAATTCACTTGAATTGTCACCATTTTCTCTCCAATCTTTCCCAACTCATACTCATCCACTCACTCTCATATTAAAGCCCTAAACACTCATACACTCAAGCCAAACACTCAAGAACACAAGGAAGATTGGTAAACCCTCCTTCTCCTAACCCTAAATCTCATCCATGCATGCATCTTCAAACTACAAAATGTAGTTCTTTCATCTTCTTGCTCTAGATCTAAGAAGATCACCATGGAAGACCATCTCCATGGATGATCTTCTACAAAGATCAAAATTATTTTTAAGCTTTCTTACATTCTTGCAAAGAAAACTCATTTTCAAAACCCTAAAAACCATTTTCAAGCATAAAATCTTGATTTCAAAGGATAAAATTCCCCTTCCCAAGCAAATGAAGTGTTTAGTCCTAATGTACCCCAAGGATGGTTTGGTATAGTTGATTCACCACTAAAATGTCTAGTGATCACTAACAAAAACCTAGGGAAATGGGTACAAGCATGGATGCAAAACCCCCTTTAAAATCATATTTTCTTTCTTGAGAAGTTGCTGTCCAGTAGCAATTTTCTCAGACCTCAGTCCATGGTCTTAATTTTTGGACACAGATGAACTTGGAATTTGGTGTTGACTACAAAACACTTTTTGTAGCCAGCATCCAGAGCTTTTCAGACATATTTTTACCTTATTTTTTGGGTGAGTAAAACTCCTCTTTTCAAATTTTCTTTCAGAGGCTAGTTCATCAGCTTCTGGGAATCCAGATCTCATATCTGAAGTTTCCAGAAGGTTTTGACCCCTCAAATCTTCTCCAAAATGGAAAATTCCTTCGCACAAACTTTATTTAAGGTGTCTAGAACAACTTTCATTCTCTGAGTTTATCCAGATTATGAAGTTTTAAGACCCTTGAATCCATTTCAAAATCAAAGGTCCACTGCCTTTTTCATTCTGGCAGAAATGGCTCTCAACTTCAAAAGGTCTTTTGAGTACCAAATCTCAATCCAAAAATCTTCCAAAAAATCATGGGATCAGTTCAAAGTCTTAAAAAGATATCCCAATTTTTACCTTTCTGAGTTTCAACTTAGTTTGGCCAAAACACACACACACACACACACACACAAAATGATTTTCAGCTTGGAAGACTCAAGGCTTTTACGAGGCGCGTCTGGTGCACACTAACGTCCTTCCCGACGCGTAACATGACCTCCGAACCTAAATCTCTGATCTCGGGCTTTTTCAAAGTTTTGGCCCTCAAAATTAAAATGGCGTGGCGACTCCGTTTCGTTGATTTTCTTTTTAAACAAAAAATGGGAAAATTTTCGGATACACACATCATCACAAAGGTGGCGACTTACTGGGACTAAGCTTTTTAAAAAAAAATGGTATTTGGTATATTGGTGGAAACCACTAAATTTGCCGTTATCGCCTCCTAACATGAGTCGGGGATAAATTGTGGTCTAACAATCCCACGTACCGGTATCACCGTTTTCAAAAAAAGCTTTTGAGGGTCAAGCTTCCGTCCGCTTCGAAAATCATTTTTGTGTGTGTGTTGATTTTTGCACAGCTTTCATGTTGTTTTGGCCGCCTCGGAGAATGTCAAAATTTTCACTGTCGGAATAATGTCCCTAACTGTCGGAAGTTTCGTGCTTATGTGCTCATTAAAAATTTCAAAAAAAAAGGATTTTCAAAAAAAAAGAAAATTTCCAAAAAAAAAATCATGCATCATATTTTTAAGATACATAAAAAAATCTCTATTTTACTCAGAAAAAGAATATAGACTGCTTGCACACTACGCGCACGTGACCGTACACTGCACACTACGTCCTTAACCCGGGAAATCCTTGTCGCGGTCCGTTTGGTCTTATTACGCCTCTCGGATGAGCACAGGACTACCCAAACATCCCATGGAGCCTCGTGTCGACCATGCACTTGTCCGTGACACACTTTGTCCGAGACCCGGTTGGTTTTTAGTCTGGTCTGTGTCATGCCCTGTCCGTGTATAGACCTTTCCTTTCAAGCCTTTGTCGGCATACAGACTCAATATCTTTCGGGACCCTTATCGCCGAAGTTCGCCGGTTTTCCGCGCAGACTTTGACCAAGATATTGACCGGCGCCTCGACTTCGGCTCGACTGGCACAAATTATACACTCGACTCCCAAAGATTTGACACGCGAGTCATCAAGGATTAATGAATATTCCATGCCTAATTACGGCTTAACCGACGACAAGTCAAGATCAATTGTGGACGCTTATCGGTCCAAATCATGCCGACTTTTTGTCGAGCCCTGACATGATCTTGACTTTCGACGTCAGCCTTTGTCCGTACTCACATCGAATGCTCGTTAAGACTCGATTACCCGCCGACTTTTAGGATCGTTTTCTCTGGTCGGTGGGACCCGCTTGCCTGATAGGACCTCGCCCGGGGCTGTCCCACCCTGGGAGGTCGAAATACAGGTGGAATACGAGGGGCTTATAGGCGTAGTGATCGGGGCCCACTGATCCAGTGAATCAGAGTAGTTTGCGAAAAAGAAGAGCAATCTTTTCCAACCGATTAGGTTAATAAAACATGTTTTAAGTAAACGTGAACGAATAAGCCGCATAAGTTGTATGAGCCTAAAGCCCAAACACCTACCCTCCTTCCATGCCCAGACATCCGAACCCTCATGTCCTTTCCCGCAGCCTCCGCACAAAGCTTGGTTTCGGGCACCGGGTCACCGTTTCACCAGCTGGGAAGAGTCAAGCGCGTCATCGCCTTCGCCGTTTGTTCCGACTCCGGTTTAGAATGTCTGCACGCCTAATGATGGGATAACATCACTCCGCCTCCCGGACTCCTCACAGTAGCAACAGGGAATCGCCAGCAACAGATGAGGTTACGACAGGAAGCACAGCCTAAAGAGCCTGCATGGAGGCTATTAAGAGTCACGCTGGCCGCCAGCCTCAATCCTACGGCACCTTCACCGTGGAAGAAGACGAGGATGCCAACCCCACTCGTCGCCCGATTACACGAGGATGCCGCCACCAGCCTCCTACGGTGCCACTACTGTAACCATGTTCCTCGATTTTCGGGATGCCCAAATTTCTCCCAACTACGTACCACCGGATCCACGCAGCCTCGACGGCACAAATCAGTGGGGCAAAATCGCACGGAATGTCTTCTCTCATGGTTGGGGCTATCTCGAATGCCACGGCCTAATCGGGATCCCTCCTCGCCGGAACCGATCAATCCGACCCTCACAGAACAGCCACATTCGGAATGCGCCACAACTTGGTTCTGGGCCACAGCCAGGAGCCCTCCTCGTAATGCACTAGTTCACCGCCCTCACACAAATCCATTCCTCACCAGATTTCACGGGTTACCAAGCCTCCATCCCTGTCATCCGAATCACCAGGACTGCAGCATTCCCGGTTACACACTCTTCACCACAGTAAATGCAATTCAACAATCCGGATAAGACCCGCACTCAAGCCTACTTACGGGCCCCACTGAAATCCAAGTTATCCGGCCACATCGGGTACGCCTCCACCTACTTTGCCGCTTGAAAATCAACAAAGAAGCCAGCAGTGGTTCTATCCTTTTGCTGAGGCTCCTACTCATGCTCCCCAGGGTAACTCGGCCAGACGGAGGTTTTCACTCTACGTCCCCGGACGGCCCGTTCTCTCCACCCGCCCGCCTCCGGTGGTAGCTCCTCTCTCTAACTCAGCCACTAGCTTGAATGCCATGGTTCCACCACAAGACCCTCATCCGGCCCGGTTCATGGAACAACACAAGGAAATGAAAGCATGTATCGCCGAACCTGCGCCAAGAAGTCCGCCTTCCGGCCTACGCACCGGACTCCATTGTTCCTCCGCCCCACAAATTCGTGATGCCTAACTGGATCTCTTTGATGGGACCGCATGCCCAAAACGAAAACCCATTTGGACACATATACCCGGGCAATGAAAGCCAAAGGATGTACCAATCAACGATTGGCTGACTATTGATCTATCCTTGAAGTCCAATTGCCTTAAAGTGGTTCTTCCGTTTGAAACTGAAGCCGGGGCCACATGGGACCAGATTACCAATGCCTTCACGAGAAAAATATAAGGCCAACTTGGAATGGGAAACAAATAGGGTTCGACCTACAAACGACAAACGAAACAGTCCTCCGACGAGAATGTTGGGGACTTCTACAAGCGGTGGAATGCGAAACTCAGTGAAATGGCCATCCCTCCTTCCGAAGAGGAACAACTGGACATTTTCCGGTCATGCTTGAAACCACATCGAGAGCCTCCTCGGTCACTTCCCATACTCGAGACTTACGGGCCATGGTTAACTCTGCACTAAGTTTGAAAAGGCCTACAATCGGCCATTTGCTGCACTCGCCCTACGAGATATCGGGCTCCTCCCGCAAACACCGCCTCGCTTCCGCTAAAGGCAAAGAGATGATTAACTATGCGGGACGGGAATGTAATAACACGACTCCTTTTGCTCCCAGAAACCGGCCGAGCCCAAACCGCGGGTCATAAATCTCGAAAACTTTGGGATGCCCCCGAATGACATCTTTAGGGGGTGGTGAAAGAAGGCTTCTTTGCGGCCTTTGGAGAATTTCCAACCCGAAATCCGAATGCTCCCGTGGATACTACAAAGTATTGTGCTTTTCATCAAGCTCACGGACATCCGACCGATAAATGCTTCACTCAAAAAGGCAATCCAGGGGCTAATAGAGCAAGGAAAGTTGGAAGGCCCCGAAGGGGCCTAACACAGTCAAGAATCCTTCCGCCAAGGAACAATAATCGGTGAATATGATTGAATGCGGAGAATCTTCGCACGACTACGAAGATGCTTGATGAAGGTCCCCAAATACCCGTGGCCAACCTCGTCGAGGATCCCGAATTCGGATTCCCCTCGGCCTTGAGGATATTGAACGAATCAACCCATCTTGGTCTCATGTCGAGAGACTCCTTGCAAGAATACGAGACCCGCTATTTCTCGAATGAAGGGGAGGCCGATACTGAAGAAGTACTGGGCTGTTCTGCTCAAAATATGAGAGGACCATTTACACAAGATGGTTAGAACAATCGAGAAGAATCGAACAAGAAAGCTTCCGGCGGGCGCTGTCTTGGGGCTTATCGACAAAGAGGCCGAAGAGCATGCGGAGCTAGTACACTTCTGCAAATTGGCTTTGGGAGAGCCCGAATATGATCCAGAGAACAGTGAAGAATCGGAAGAGGAGGATTCCTTCTATATCCTACCTGGTGTCAAATACGTGCCACCCCCTCTCACTCTTCCCCCGCAATTTACGGGAGGAGAAGGCGAGTCACAATTGCCACTTCCGGAATGGGAACATATGACAATTTTTGCGGTTGCACGCACCCATATTCCCCAACGGGTTTGATCGGCGTTCCCTCTCGGCCGAAATCCCGGTAGTATGGGAAGAGGATTAGATGACAAGGCGATGATGATGATGATGACGAGAGTGAAGAGTCAGCCGAGGCCCCGGATATCCGGAAACAATCTGGAACAATCATGCGAGAAATGAGCCCATGGGAGCCAAGCACAATGGTTGGTTGTCGCAAGTGACGACGAAGGACCGCCAGAAATGCGGATCGTATACCAATGGAGACTGCACTACGAAGTGTCACTTGTAAGATGCATTTGTGGCCAATGCCCGATACTCCAGAGGATGAGGGGCAAAGAAAGCCCGCGCCTGATCCGTACATATCCGAAATCCTAGAACACAACGTTCCTTATAAGAACCTCGACCGGTGAATGGAAAGGGTTTATCGAAGACCGGTCAAGAATGGAGGGTTTCCCCACCGGAAGATGAAGAATTCGTAAACGTTATCGGATCTTTTTTCTTCTTTCCCAAGAACGGATGGCATAACAACCGTAAGGGTCACAAATGGCCGCTCGAGCGCAGCGAATGCCCGCAATCACTAAAAAGGGTTATCGATCTCAACGTCTCCCCTGGCCTTCATACCTATGGCGAATCCACATGACGCCTTTCTAATTGCTCCATTACCCGACAATGATGGACCCCGGGTGCTCCTTATTTGGACACGCATCTATCGAGCCGCTACCTCAAACTCCGAAGGGGAACGTTGCCTATCCTTCACCCGTGGCCGCCCTACCCGCAAGATCGAAAGAAAAAGGATATACGATGAGATGGAGGCCGATAGCCACAACTCGCGGCCATCCAAGAGATGAAATCGAAAAGCCGCGAGTCCCGACAATAGCGACTCTTGTTGCATGATAACTATGAGCAAGGCCGGCCATGAGAGTGAATCGGAGGACGCCCTAGCTCATGGACCATCCAAGGGGCAACAACACAACCCCAAACCCAAAAGCTCGTGACTTGGGAAGCGGTTATAAGGGCCGCCCGGGAAGGAGCCGGTGCGGCTCGGCCCTCACTGTCACTAGACTCCGTCGTAACCAATGGCCAATAGCCAAAAGGGCTCCCCCATTGACCCTAGCCGCATTGAAGAAATCCAAAGGAGACGGCCCGATGAGGAAGTTAATCTGTTGACCCGATGCGGGCGGATCTTCCAAGGAAATCCCAAGGCGAGATAAGAAGGCCACAGATCAAGCACCAAAAGAAGATCGCCGCCCTATGCTAAGACAGTGAAACTCCAGGACCACGAAAAAGAGGATCCCGTGCTCACCCAGTTGAAGCAAACACGGGCCAACATTTCCCTCTGGTCTCTACTCACCTCGTCCTATCCCCATAAGCCGAAAGTGGAAGAAAGCCCGGCTCGCACTCTCGTGCCTATTGATGCTACTCCCGATGATGTGGTACAACCGATTGGAAACATCCACTATGGGAACATAATCACTTTCACGAGATCTCGACCTCCCTCAATTTGGGGCGATCATAATGAGCCTCTCTTCATCACAGTCCACTTGGATGAACGACGCCTCCTCGAGTCTGGTGGACAATGGGTCCGAATGAACATTCTTCCGGCAAAGATCATGAGCTTGCTTGATATCAAGACTACGAGACTTGAAGCCTTCTTCTCTCACGATCAAAGCTTACGACTCAACATCCGGCGGTCCTCGGAGTTGCTACTTTAGACCTCTGGTTTGGACGAGAAATTGATACTGTGGAATTCCAGGTTATCGACATCCCGATTACTTTCAATGCCCTGGCTGGGAAGACCTTGGCTGCACCAAGTCAAAGGGGTCGCCTCAAGCCTCCACCGAGTGTGTGAAATTCGTCTCGAATGGGGATCGACGACCATTTACGGAGATTTAGTCACTTTAGAGGGCACGGATACGGGCGGAATACCTATTACGGAAATCAAACATGACGAGGAAGGTCACATGCTAACGGGCTTCACGGTCGAGCCTCCCAAGGCCCAAGTGTGCAACATAGATCTGACGGTCACTCGGGATAAAATCCGCGGTCTTGAAAATGATGAGAAAATGAGCTATCTACCTGGCCTCGATGCAGGGAAGCACCAACAAGGAACTCACAAACTCATCGAAGTGAAAGGACAGAATACTCGCCACGGCACAGGATATGAGGCCTCCCCGGTGGACACTTTGCATAGGAAAAAGATTTGAAGGCTGCCACGGGAAAGGTCCCGCCGACAACCCTAAATCTCTCCCCTTCGGTCCTAATTTGGTGACTACTTTGTAAAGGGTCCCACACAACCGGGAAACATCACAGAGCCCACTCCTACGGCGGGATGGCTAAAGCTACAAGATAACCTCAACAAGTTCGGAGGAACCAAGGCTAACCCGGTCAGTAGAATGTTCCCTGGACCTACCCAAGATACACAGGGCTACCACTGCCATGAAGAGTGAGTATACCTTCCGAGGCGTGCCTCGACACGGTGGAACAGTTCGAGAAGCTCACAACCACTATTCCTACGCCCCAGAAGATCCGAAACCCGAATTCGAACCGACGGTGCCAAAAGCTAAGGCCACGGAATTTCCCTCGAGATGATTGGGATGGTGCAGTTATGCGGCAATTGTTCGAAGAAGAAGTCCAGTGCCGAGACACGATTGATCTCGGCTCGGTCAAAAGATGATAGCGGCAATTGAGAAAGGAAAACAAAACAAAGACACGGTTCCCGAGTCATGAGGCCACCAACGGCGATGCCGCTAAAGAATTGGGAAACTCTCTCGAGCCCGTCCGCGACCAAGGAGGAAATGATCACCAAGCTTGGATTGGTCCCCCGTCCCTTTGTGTCAATCTAGGACAAGTCCTCCCGAGTCTCTCTCTGTTAAGATCGAGTCTCTAGGGTCGTCCGATGGCCTTACGCCCGAAGACTACGAGTCCAGTAGCAAGCAACCGTATCCCCTTTCGTTTTCAATGAAATGACGAACCTTTACGAGTATCCCTTGATTGCCACTTTAACTAATGATGAATTAATTAAAAAAAAATTTAATAATAATTCATTAGATAAAGAAGCGAGACACATTAAACGAAAAAAAAAAAAAATCAAACAACAAAAAAAAATCTTTAAGCGGGTTGTCAGGAAGAGGAAAATCGAGCCCAAGGCCGAAGAGATTTTGACGAGTGTGAATTTGGGAGCTGCGGAAGAGCCTAAAAGACCTTGATTGGCGATTTCTTTGAAGGAATCGGAAAGGATGCTCTGCAAAGTCCTACAAAATCCTCAACTCAAAGAAAGTTGCCCTCTTCATCAAAGAAAACATCATGTGCGGATACGGGTTGCCGTAGAAATCATCTCGAGATAATGGATCCCACTTCGAAGGGAATGTGAAAAAGCTTGCGGCGGAATTCCGAATAACCCGTCACAAGTCATCTCCTACGGGCCCCCAAACCAACGGAGCCGTCGAAGCAGCAAACAAGACTCTGGAAAATATCATCCGGAAAATGGTGTCCCAGGCGAGAGATTGGCCCGAGAAGTTACACTGGCACTCGGGGCTACGGAACATCGATCGAGACGGCAAGCGGGGGAAACACCTTTTGCCCTCACATACGGAATGGAAGCCGTACTCCCGATCGAGCTAGAGATCCCTCGCTCAGGTATCTTTGGCTGGAAAGCCGGATCAACGAGGTCGAATGGCTCGAGTCGCCATGACGAATTGGCCCTACTAGACGAACGCCGGCGAAGGCCATGGAACACATCCGGGCCTACCAAGGAAGAATGGCTAGAGCCTTCGACAAGAAAGTAAAGCATCGGGAGATCCGAGAAGGTGATCTCGTTTTAAAAGAAAAGCCCCGGTCCGTATCAACCCCCTCGGCAAATGGGAGCTGTATGGGTCGGGCCATATGTCGTCCGAGAAGATCTTCTCGGAGGAGCCATGCAACTTGCGGACCTCGACGGGAATCCCTTTGTACACCCAGTGAATGGTGACAAGGCTGCGCGAGATACTACGCGTAAAACAAAAAAAAAAAAAAAAAGTGCTAAAAGAGTAATACCCAACTAGGTTAGAAACCCGAGAAGGGCGGCCTAGGTAAAAAACGGGGTTGCACCAAAAAAAAAAAAACAAAAAAAAAACAAAAAAAAAGTGCTAAAGAGTAATACCCAACTAGGTTAGAAACTCGAAAAGGGCGGCCTAGGTAAAAAACGAGGGTTGCACCAAAAAAAAACAAAAAAAAAAAAAAACAAAAAAAAGAGTTCACCGGGTTGAACTACGAAGACTGAAGCTCCTCAAAATGAGGGAACGTAGGCGGCGGAAACGGTTCGGTCTAAAACACAAATAAAAGCCATACTTTGGCATCAATACAATTGATCGAGACCATGAAAGCGTCTCGAAAAACTCTAAAGCAATTCAAATATTCATTACAAGTTAAAAGCTCTTTGATGAGTCTAAGCCCGATTCATTCCTACAAGCGGCAACGCTAAAGGAAAACTAAGATACATAATCAAACTAATGTGTACGCCATGACAAGAAAAGGGATACTTGGAAACCTCGAGTCACTCCAAGCCACTCGTGCTTGGCCTCTCCCCTCTTCTTCCCCCTTCGAGTCTTCTTTTACGAACAGGAAAAATGTCGGTGTTCCTCCTACCAAGCTCTGGTATAGGGACGGGGTCTATCAAACCGGCCTCTGTCGGGGCCTTAGTAGCCCTAGCGTCATCCCTCATCTCCTGTAGCCTAGGCGGTAGCATAGGAGCCCTCCTCTCCTGTCTCTTGACGTAAGCCTCATAGTCGGTCGCGGCGTCTCCGCTCTGTCATGAGGGTTGGCCCTCGCCTCGGCCCTCCTCCTCTCGAAACTTGATCGGTCCTCCGCACCCACAATGGCCTCACGCCGTCTCAAAATAGCCACCCGAGTCTCTCCCGGATGCCTCTCATACCAATCCAGGTACAAGTGGTCGGGAACACCGGTCTCGGACGCTGAGAATAACCCGAGAAGGAAAGGCGTCATACCTCCATGCTCGGGAAAGAAATGGAAACACCGAGGGATCATCCATAGAAGCAGGAGCCACCACCTGGTGGCTATATCATCAAAGCCCTCCAAAGGAACTGCTCCAGCCGAAGCGTCTCGGGAACTAAAGCCGGAATATAGAAGCTGGGTGAGAAAGCCGGAAGCATGACCACGGGAGACCCATCACGAAGCACTCTGCGAGTCTCCACCCGCCAATGAGGCACCGACCATCGATATCTTGATGCGGCGACCCGCCATCCAACGCTCCCACGAGCCACGATCATCAAAATCTACATCAACACCTCTCTGGCAAAAGTCGAAGGCACGATCATATCGAGAGGTTTCCCGAAGAACCCCCAAACGCTCCATCGGCCACGGGGTCAAGAGGACGGGGCTGCCCCGTGCATATACCGCCGTCCGGTAGCTAATCTGTCGAGAGCATGAAAAGTCTCCCCAAGAATCAAAGGAACGACATCTACGCCGGGCGACGGTGAACGACAACATCCGGCGAGATCGATGACGGATCCCGATGGAATAGACCATGAACAGGGTGCCAAACATACAAAGTGCAAAGGCATCCCAATAGGCATCATCTACCAAACCTAGGCCCCTAAATATGTCGGGAAGACCGGAAATATCGAAATGATCGGGACCGCGGATCATACCTTGCGCTTCCTCAGGGAAAGATGAAGGAGGACGCACAATCTGTCAACAAAGAAGCCCCTCAGGGCAAGGGAATCGCTATCTCTTCCACCTCGGACCTCCAAGCAAGGCCCGAAATTCTTCGACAGTCGGAACAATCTCGTTGAAGGAAAGGCAAAAGACATGCCTTCTAGTATCCCAAAACGAAGAAGAAGCTCTT
Organism: Adenophora triphylla var. japonica; assembly: GCA_022495995.1. Classification (NCBI taxonomy): domain Eukaryota; kingdom Viridiplantae; phylum Streptophyta; class Magnoliopsida; order Asterales; family Campanulaceae; genus Adenophora; species Adenophora triphylla. The sequence goes on along the minus strand of JAFEMH010006260.1, from coordinate 106,910 downwards.
AAGAGGTCATAATCCGGAACCAATTCTTTGAGAGACCACAAGCATCGTATCTTGTACCTTTCTTCAAGAATGATCTTCTCCCGTGCATAATCTCCCTACACCACTCCTTGAACTTTTCAAAGAACAACATTTGCCTTTCTTTGGACAATTTTGGAGAATTTTTGGCCATTTCCATGGTTTTCTCTCTTTCTCCCGAAAATGGTGTTTGAATTTGGAGGTTGAAGAGGATATTTGAATTTGAAATAAAGCAAGACCAGTCGAACCAAAATTAAAGGACAGTGTCGAGATTCTGTCCTATCCGCGCGGATGAGTTTGCTAAAAAAAAAAATCTTTGCAACGAGTCAAATTTGCTACACCAAAAAGAGGAATATTCCGTCCGGTTGCTCGAAACTTGTGCAAAAACCTCCCCAAACCGAGTCCATATACCAAACACCCTTGCAAAAAAAAAAATCAAGGCTCATGCAACCTTTGCATTCATATTGCATTGCAAACATAAATAAAAACCTAAATTATTACATTTCAAAAAAAAAAAGAGTGTGCATAAAAAAAAAACAAAAACAAACAAACATAAATAAAATCCTAAATTATTACATCCAAAACAAAAAAGAAAAAAAAATGTGCATAAGGCTGTACAAATCTAAATCTCAATCTCAAATCTCAAAAAAAAAAATCAATCGGAGTCTCCGGCACCCGATGTCTCCCCCGGCCCCTCTTGCGACTCGGGCCCGCCTCCTCGGGAGCCACGAAAATCTCGGGCTCGAGAATCGTCCTCGTCTCCGAGAAAGAGGCTCATCGGGACCAACCGGCACGCTACGATAGGGCAAGCCGAGATCTGCGAAAAAATCGTATCCGAAGGTGAAGGCGTCGGACTCCTGCACGTACGAAGACGACCCGCCATGCTTCCAAACGTGTCCCTGCCCGTGTGGATCCCCGAGAATGACGTGATCCGAAGGCAGTACCGCGCGGGGCTCGAGGAGAGGAGACAGAGGAGTCTACGAAGAAGTCTACGAGCGAATAGGGAAGCCTCCCGTCGACGGGCGCCGGCCGTGGTCGCCTCGCTCTAGCCTGAGGAGCCCCGCAAGCGACCATCCTCCTGATGAATCTCTTGGCCCCGATCACTTGCTTCGTCAGCTTCTCGATGACCACCTCCGAAAACTGCACAAAAGCAAAAGCGTCAAAAAAAAAAAGAAGGGAAGTGATGCTAAACATGATGAAACAAAAGAAAGAAAAGAAGGGGAAAAGGTGAAGCCATACCTTCATACCCGGACGAGGCCGGAAAGCTCGTGGAAGTCGCTCGGGCTGAGGGATCTGCACCCTCAATCGGACCCCATCCTGGATATAGGAAAAATCCGTCCGAGGGTACCGCGGGATCCCAAGCCCCTCCCTATCCAGAACCTAAGGCATCCTCGGCCTCCTCAAGACGAATGTCGCATATGGCTCAATCGCCACGAAATCCGAGAAGTCTTGGCCGGCTCGGTAATCATCCCAGTCACGGACCGATCGCTCGGAGTGCATCATATCGGCGGGAGGCTCCACCGGTGTCCTCAAGGCGAGTTCACGCCATCTTTGGCGCGTCACCCTCTCTCCCGAGATAATATGCATCGCGAGTCGGACCCCTCAAAATCCTCATTGCAGTCCGGATCTCGGCGCCCTTCGGTGCGCCACCTCAAAGCGATCCCGGGGAAGAATATCATCCCTCATCTGTCTCGGCCTCCGTCAAAGGAAGGCAATCCGCGTACACGAGAGTCGTACGCCCCTGGAGCTTATCTTCTCCCGGGCATGCTTGGACCAAGGCTGCATGGCGGATACGCCCGACGTACTCCGCCATTGCCGCCACACCGTGACGTGGAAAAACTCCAACGCCCATACACTGCGAAAGGTAAAAATCCAATCAATCCGGTGAAAAGAAAAGTGCGTGCTCAAAAAAAAAAAAAGAGGGAAAGCAAAAAGAGAGCTTATACCTCAGGGGCAAACTCGAAGCGATACAAAGAGCTCACGGCCTTCATTTGTACCTATCGAGAGCAAAATAAAGCTCTGCCCGGCCCGGCCTCTCCCCACGAGACATCTCCGGCCGTCTCCATGTCCTCGAGGACCTCAACAAGGCAAAGGCCGCCGTCCCTCGGCATGCCCAAAGAGGGTGCTCGAAAAAGCAAACCACAAGAAGGCCACGGCAATCGATCGGCGCCTATCCTCTCCTCCCGGCCTCGTAACCCGCAATGGTCTCCACGATCTCCCCGTAAACCACGGCATACTCCATCCCCATCCCCTTTTTGGGCATAGGGGAAAATCCCAGAAGAGCACACGGATCGGCATCGCTGTAGCCGTCCCGCCACTCAATGCTGCGTCCATTAAAGGACAGGCCCGTGATCGCAGCGTAATCGGAGGGCGTAACCGTAGCCTCGCCCCAGAAGAAGTGGAAGGTGTGGGTCGCGTCCCACCAATGCTGCGCCAGAGCAAACATCAAGCCCTTGCTCTTAGGGAACTTGACCAGTCCCCTCAAGCACTCGACAAACTCCCAGAGCCCCGTCTCGACAACAATCTGTCTCGGACTCGGCAAAGCTCCTCGGCCCGCATCCGGAAGCCGGTCCCACAAGTCAATCACGGACTCCACTGATCCTCGAGTCTTCATTTTGTTCAGCTGCTCCGTCACAAAACGGTTTCCGCCCTGTTAAAAAAAAAAGAGAAAATGTCAAAAGATTGCATTTGCATTTACATTAAAAAAAAAAGAGAGAAATTTCGACAGCATAACAACATACAATGAGCATAGCCCCATTTTTCTCGCATAAAAGAAAACAGTTTTCAGCAAGTCCCAATGCATTCATCATCAAAAAAAAAAAAGATGCATTCCTACGGAAGTAAAAACTCCGTCCCATTTTCATAAAATAACATGCATACCATCCATCATCTCAAAAAAAAAAAAATTGCATACATGCATATCATCCATCTTACATGCAACGGGAGGAAAAATCCGTCCCACTTTTCAAAAAAAAAAATCCTAAACATACATACATCTCATATTGGCAAAATGCCCATTCTTTCCAAACGAAATACATGCATTGCATCATTCATCAATATCAATATTCAATTTCAAAAAAAAAATCATCATCATCAACATGCAAGATTCAAATTTCAAGAAAAAAATCAAAGTCACAATTCACAATTTTCGAATTTTCACATGCAATTTTCGAATAAAAAAAAAATGGCAAAAATGCCAATTCTTTTTCCCAAGCAAAATGCACATTTTGAGTTACCCATATACTCATTACAACATGCATAGCATCAAAAATCAAAATCCAAGGCCAAGAACATGGTCATTTTCGAAATTATCAAAAAAAAAAATCAAATCACCCAAAATTCAAATTTCAAACAAGAAATCAACAAAGGGATCAAAGGGTTTCAAAGTATACCGTTCGGAGATTCGAATCCGAAGCCCAATGTTGCCAAGCATCGGGGTAATGCTCCTCCGCAACCGATTGCGAAAGATTGTAATGCCTCCTCATCCGGACGAGCTCCAATCGCCTCTCCGCTACCGGGCCACGTCCTTGACCTTGAAAAGCGCCTTCCCCGTGTTCCATTGCTCGAAAATCGAAGAAATCGGAAGATTTTTGAAGCTTCTAAGGCCAACAATGGCGGATTCGCGAGCCTCTCTCTCTCTCTGCGTTCAAAATTGAAAAAAACTGAATGGGGAAGAGAAAGGGCGTTGGCCCTAATTAATACCCCTGGTTTTCAAACCCTATCCGCGCGGATAGGATTGCAAGGGTCAAAATGACCCTTTTGCCCTTTAAAAATCTGGAACTCTGCAATTCGGTCCCGACTTGACGAGTTAACCAAAGTTAACCAAAGTCGGCCCCTTGTCAAGAAAATCACCCCGGCGGTCAAACGTAAGACCGAGTGCCCCGAGAAAGATAACGAGATCCGTATCTTTCATCAAAATTACTCCGGCAGTCAAACGTAAGACCGAGTGCCCCGAGAAAGATAACGGATCCCGTATCTTTCATCAAAATTACTCCCGACAGTCAAACGTAAGACCGAGTGCCCCGAGAAAGATAACAGATCCCGTATCTTTCATCAAAATTACTCCCGTCAGTCAAACGTAAGACCGAGTGCCCCGAGAAAGATAACGGATCCCGTATCTTTCATCAAAAATCACCCCGTGATCGAAACGTAAGACCGATTTCCCGAGAAAGATAACGAGATCTCGTATCTTTCATCAAAATCATCCCGGCGATCAAACGTAAGACCGAGTGCCCCGAGAAAGATAACGAGATCCCGTATCTTTCATCAAAATTACTCCTGCAGTCAAACGTAAGACCGAGTGCCCCGAGAAAGATAACGGATCCCGTATCTTTCATCAAAATTACTCCCGGCAGTAAAACGTAAGACCGAGTGCCCCGAGAAAGATAACGAGATCCCGTATCTTTCATCAAAATCATCCAACGACAGTCAAACGTAAGACCAATTCCCCAGACGAATACGTCTGATTTTCCCCAGCAAAGGCTAACGAAATCCCCAGCAAAGTTAACGGAATCCCAAAAGCCATCGAAATCTCGAGTAAGACTCGAACTACGAAAGGGCTTGATTCCCACTAGGGATACGTAGGTAGCCTATCATTAGGTCCAGCCCCTCGACCAAAACGGTCACCCTCTCCTTCGGCAGCAGACGAAGTCCACCGAAAGGCCATTTCAAATCAAGGTCCGAGGCGCCTAAAAAGCCATCATCATCAAGGTCCGAGGCGCCTAAAAAGCCATCATCATCAAGGTTCGAGGCGCCTAAAAAGCCATCATCATCAAGGTTCGAGGCACCTAAAACGCCATCTCCAAGGTTCGAGGCACCTAAAACGCCATCTCCAAGGTTTGAGGCACCTAAGACGCTATCACTAGGAAAGCGATAAATCACAATCATCCCCAGCAGAGACCGAAAATGGTCATTCCTATCCCCGACAGGCGGATAGCCATCAGAAGAAAATGGTCATCTCTTATCCCCAGCAGAGTTTCTTCCCAGCAACCGACTACTGAGAACTCGCTCATCGGGTTCGAGGCACCTAAAACGCCATCATCTCCCGTGGTCAAAGACCCGAACTACGATCGGCTTGATTCCCATTCGGGATACGTAGGTAGCCTATCGCTAGGTTGACCACCCGATCACTGATCATCTCGCCAAATATGGAGCCTTACTCTTATCGACGACCCCGCTTCCTTCGAAAGCGCCGTCGCCGAGGGGCTACTGTAAGTGCTCCAATTTGAGCTTGTTAGAATTTTCGTTAGAAAATTAACGAAAGTTATAACATTTCTAACAATTCCTAACAATCCTAACCTTTCTAACAAAGTGAGGGTAAAATGGGCATTGTTATTTAAGGTTAAACCTCAAAAAGAATCTCAAAAAGCAAAACAAAAGAAGAAAACCAAAAATGGCAATGGCTGGAAACACAAAAAACTGGCTGTTAATTTGAATTTTGAAAAGAAATATTCTTCTTGTCCAAAGCTGGAGCTGCATTTAATGAACAGTGCACGCCAAGCAGTCCCATCCGCGCGGACATCTTTGTAATTTTCAGAGGGCTATAAATTGAGCCCTCCAGTCACAAAAATAAAGAGGAAGAACACATTTTGCACCGAACCTCTGGCGAAATATAGAGAGAAAACAGTGAGAATTCACTTGAATTGTCACCATTTTCTCTCCAATCTTTCCCAACTCATACTCATCCACTCACTCTCATATTAAAGCCCTAAACACTCATACACTCAAGCCAAACACTCAAGAACACAAGGAAGATTGGTAAACCCTCCTTCTCCTAACCCTAAATCTCATCCATGCATGCATCTTCAAACTACAAAATGTAGTTCTTTCATCTTCTTGCTCTAGATCTAAGAAGATCACCATGGAAGACCATCTCCATGGATGATCTTCTACAAAGATCAAAATTATTTTTAAGCTTTCTTACTTTCTTGCAAAGAAAACTCATTTTCAAAACCCTAAAAACCATTTTCAAGCATAAAATCTTGATTTCAAAGGATAAAATTCCCCTTCCCAAGCAAATGAAGTGTTTAGTCCTAATGTACCCCAAGGATGGTTTGGTATAGTTGATTCACCACTAAAATGTCTAGTGATCACTAACCAAAACCTAGGGAAATGGGGACAAGCATGGATGCAAAACCCCCTTTAAAATCATATTTTCTTTCTTGAGAAGTTGCTGTCCAGTAGCAATTTTCTCAGACCTCAGTCCATGGTCTTAATTTTTGGACACAGATGAACTTGGAATTTGGTGTTGACTACAAAACACTTTTTGTAGCCAACATCCAGAGATTTTCAGACATATTTTTACCTTATTTTTTGGGTGAGTAAAACTCCTCTTTTCAAATTTTCTTTCAGAGGCTAGTTCATCAGCTTCTGGAAATCCAGATCTCATATCTGAAGTTTCCAGAAGGTTTTGACCCCTCAAATCTTCTCCAAAATGGAAAATTCATTCGCACAAACTTTATTTAAGGTGTCTAGAACAACTTTCATTCTCTGAGTTTATCCAGATTATGAAGTTTTAAGACCCTTGAATCCATTTCAAAATCAAAGGTCCACTGCCTTTTTCATTCTGGCAGAAATGGCTCTCAACTTCAAAAGGTCTTTTGAGTACCAAATCTCAATCCAAAAATCTTCCAAAAAATCATGGGATCAGTTTAAAGTCTTAAAAAGATATCCCAATTTTTACCTTTCTGAGTTTCAACTTATTTTGGCCAAAACACACACACACACACACACCCCCAAATGATTTTCAGCTTGGAAGACTCGTTTTACGAGGCGCGTCGGGTGCACACTAACGTCCTTCCCGACGCGTAACATGACCTCCGAACCTAAATCTCTGATCTCGGGCTTTTTTCAAAGTTTTGGCCCTCAAAATTAAAATGGCGTGGCGACTCCGTTTTCGTTGATTTTCTTTTAAACAAAAAATGGGAAAATTTTCGGATACACACATCATCACAGTGCTGTGTTGTGTGTTTCCAAGAAGAAGAAATAGAGTAAGAGAAGGAGAAAGAAAAAGAGAAAGAAGAGAAGGAGAAGGAGAAGGAGAAGGAGAAAGAGAAAGAGAAAGAGAAAGAGAAAGAGAAAGAAGGACACTTCTTAATTAATTGTAAGTTATTAATTTTTTATTGCTTTTATACATTTTTTTATAATTTATTGTTAAAATTATTATGATTTGTTGTTAAAAACTATTATGAAAAAATAGGAAAGAACAAAGAGTGTTGTTAAAATAAATATTTAGAAATTAATCATTATAAATAATATTTGTGTGTTTAAATTTGTTTTTGTTTTTTAGAAATATGACAATAGGATTTGTGTGTTTCAGATGAATCAACAAGAAGTCGATATGTTTGTTCATCCCGGACCAATAGACCCGTCTGTATTAACCAAACAGTCATCACATCGATCAGAAAATATTTGGAATGGAGAAGAATTTTCCAAATTTCGATGTAGACGCGGTACACATCTTCCTGAAAAATTGGATTTTAGGATTGAAATGAAACTTAATAATCTAGGTTTTTTTATGATATATAAATTAGGTCATATTAAACACAACTGGTGTTTGATTGAGGCTTTGATTGAAAGATGGCATCCGGAGACGCATACTTTTCATTTACCTGTAGGAGAGATGACAACCACCCTTCAGGATGTTGCTAGCTTATGTGGCCTTCCCGTAGAAGCAGGACATCCTGTGATTGGTACAGAAACCCATATGACACCTGGGCAATGGAAAGAATTATGCGTAGACTTACTTAATTTTGAATCATCTGACTCGGACCTTAAAGGTGGGAGTATAAAAGTGAAAGCGATTTTTGAAAATTTCACTTATAATCGCTTTGAGAAAATCTCCCCTGGAACGCCACCGATGAGCTGGTTACCTTGTACACTCAAGCATATATTTTTCTATGTTTAGGGTCATATCTTTTAGCTGATTCGAGTGATAGAAAGATTAAGTTGATATACCTCCCACTGCTCAGAGACGTTAACGCCATTGGTTCATACAGTTGGGGCAGTGCAACATTCACTACAAGAAAACTTATTTTTTGCGATGGCCGAAGGCCATCACATAATGTCTAAAAATCATCGCATATTCTTTATACGATTGTAAAAGCCATCAAAAGTGCCGTCGCCTTAGGCCTTATCGCTAAAGGTATATGCGACAGCCGCGACCATCAGATAATGTGTAATACCTTATACGATGGTTAATCTAATCTTATAAGATAAATATTATTTTCAATTATTTTCAATAAAAATATTATTTTTAAAATAAAATGTCATCGCATATAGTCGTCAACAAAGATGGTATTAACCATCGCATATAGTAGTCAACAAAGACGGCCTTTGCCATTGCATATAGTCGTCAACAAAGATGGTATTAACCATCGCATATAGTAGTCAACAAAGACGGCCTTCGCCATCGCATATATTCGTCAACAAAGATGGTGTTCGCCATCGCATATAGTCGCCAACAAAGATGGTGGTTGCCATCGCATATAGTGGTCAATATTAGATGGTCCTAACCATCGCATAAAACCTGATTATGTGACTGCAATTACAATCGTATATTTTACATTCTATACATTGACAACAACCATCATATATTTCGCCAAAAATCTTTGAGATGTGCTTTAGAGATGGCACTAGCCATCGCATAAAAATTTTCCGAAATTTATAGAATTTCCAAAATTTATATAAATTCTATTTTCGCAATTGCTACTTTTTTTCGTAAAAACTAAAAATAAATAAAATACTCATATTCATAAACACAAGTTTTATATAAACTTGTAACCATCAACCATTCTTTGTCCAAAATATATACCAAGTACCTAAACTTGGTAACCAACTACCAATATTTGTCCATGTTTTAAAAACAAAAACTACCATTCTTTGTTCTAAATAATATGGCTAGTAGTCACATGACACTCTAAAACAAAATATTCTCTAAAAACATATCAACTAGATAATGTCATCGGCCTCACCATTACCATCATCGTCATTGAAAGGAAATGCATTTGTTGGGATATTTGATGCCTCGTCGGAACTAGGTGTAGCACAACTAATGTCACTGAACAAAGGAGGAGGAGCGAGCATCCCACCTCATTCTGCCAAAGCAGCCCAGATTGGTGCCATAGTTGTCATATAAGCTTTTGCTTCAGAAAATTCTTTTGATTGTTGAGCGAATGCTTTTGATTGTTGAGTCAGTTGTAATGTCTTTAATTCAAGATCCTTTTTCATGTTGTTCATTTCCTCGGATGCATTTTGTGAAGCAGCAAACGCCGCATAATCAATCGATGAAGCGCTAATAGGACGCTTGCTCCACTTTTCCCCTGGACGTCCAAATAATCTTCCTTTTCTTGCACCACCGGCAACCACCTCCCATATCTTACATCCTGGGTCAGAAACAGCATCACATCCTCGGCACAAAACAACATTGACTTGGATTGTAGGTTCCAGGCCATTAAATTCATGTAATTTGGTTGCATAAGCCTCCTGTAAAAATTTAATTCAAAGTACTATCAGCAATGAAATGTATAAAAAGTCTATAGTCTAATACGATATTGCATATTATACTAGGACCAGATGTCATTTATGTAAGCATCAACTAAAATTGTTTAACTGTGAATACACTAATAGTACTAATACGATATTGCAGCAGATTTTATGGTACCCATCCAAGCAAGAGAACTAACCAATTTGTTACAACAGTAAGCAGATAACAAAGATTAAGAAGGAAATGAACATCTGTAAGAAAATAACAACCAGCAATCTGATCCAAGAGGCAATCACTCCCACACGAATATATATTCTCGAATAAAAGAGGTACAAACATTAAGATCCATAGTGAAATAAAACAACGCAAGTAAAAACATTGTTTTCAAATTAAAAGCACAAATTAAGAAAACACCAGTAGACATTTCAAATGCACAGGTCCATAGCATTAGTTTGCAATAAAATCTGGAAAAGCTCAATTTCAATATAACATTTATACCAGACGCCCGTTTTGTCAACCAATTAAGAACGAAAGAGAGACAAGGCTAGAGGCTTGCGCATTAATCATGCAAAGCAACGAAAAGCTCAAAAAAAAATCAAACAAATAGCCTTTGCGGAACAGATTAGTGGAGAGATGTTTCATTAACAGCAGCAAAGTAAGAAACTGAAAGACTCAAGAAAGCATGTCCCATTTGCTCAAAAGTTTTCCGCAACTGAAAAAATCAATTTCCTAATTATTTGAATGAAAAGGTGCTATATTAAGTTAACCTATTTAAACGGACACCTGAAATTTTTGATTTCAAGTTTTGTGCGACTATTCATCTACAAATGGCCAACCCAAAAATGCTAAATCTTCTTCCATTAGCAAAGGAGTTTCAAAGTAGCAGCCGTAAAGACCAACAAATTTTTTCGCAGAAAATCTTTCTGAAGTTTAACTGAAATCGTGCTGCATGTCTTATACGAAGTATATAGGAAGCTGAAACTTGCAATTAGAGTTTCTTCCTGGGGCTGACTGTTTTTTCCAAACCATATGCTTCTGCAATGGAGGAAACTGCACTTCTAATATCATGTATTTTTTTGTGACATTCTGATGTAAAACACAGCAGCAAACAAATGATTGACTTATGAAACTTCTGAATACCATGACACATCTGCTATGCAGGTCTTAACAAACATATAAGAATATCATTTGCAATGACGATAAAGAGAACAATAACATGTGTTTCTGTATATATACTTCAAACAAAAATTAAGACAAATACAAATAGTTAAAACAACACCGTAGTATATATTTTACCCAATTCAACCTCAGATTACAAAGACTCCCTCTGACTCAATTGAAGAGGTACATTTGGACTTTCCAATGAAAGCAATAATAGGCCACCCGTAGGGAATATAAATAAGAAGACAAAACATTTCTAAAGTGCTCATAGAAGCCTGCCTAGGCCTTCAACTCACTAGTGCACATGACAAGATGCAAACACATGAAATTCATGCCACTTGAATCTGAATTTTCCATGTTATGTGCAGCAACTGAGGGAGGGACTGATATGCATAACTAACATTCTAACACCAACCTTATAAATCTCCACAAAGCATAAGAGCATAACACATATCATGTCAATTTACTAAACCATTGTCGAAATAGCAATAATAAAGATTATTTAAATAATTTCATGATATGTACCTCAAGTTTTTCAGCATCTTCACTAACCCAAACATTTTCATTATTGTCTTGGTTATTTTTCTTTCTAATGTGGGTTTCTGTAAACCTTTCAATTTGAGTCGGAGGACGACCCAAGCTCTCAGCCTGTACATTACACACGTTACTGTCTTAGTAAATAGAAAAAATAATAGATATTTAACAAATGATTAACAAATAACAGAGTAACCAGTTTTGCTTTACCAGTTTCAATTCTACTTTCTCATATGGAATCCTTCCTGATGTGTGCGGTATACTTTTTAATGAAGATCGATTTTCCTTCCGCAATGCACTTGATTGACGAAAGGCTTCACTCATCCGGTAATCACATAATTCCTGCCATATTTTAAGGCTTGTTCATTCCGAATTGTGATTCCTCGCAGCAGGTATTGATCTGTATGCCTTCAGTGCCTCTCTCTTCCATCCATGGAGGTACTTAGGATAATTTCTAGCACATATATATTCCCACACTATACGTCCTCTTGCTTCCTCTTCGGGTGAAGCAAACCTAAAGTACCTCTGCGAAGTCATAAAATAGACTGTGGTTACCGCATTGAAATGACATGCATATTCCAGCCAAGTAATGTAAATTTCTATTGAATCAAGAAAAATATGAATGAAATAACATGTTACCGAAAAATCTATCCAAAGATCTGTTGGGATTTTGGCTCAAATTCTATTCCAAATTGGATTGTGAAAATTATGTGAAGGATCATATTTCCTTATTGAATTAGGAGAAGAAAATTGTATCCTAATGCAAGTAGGAGTGGAAATTATGAGTCATTATTGGTGAAGGAAAAGCTGATATTCCTAAAATTATTAGGAAAAGGTTTTTGATATGCCTATATAAAGGGTATATGGTTTGTAATTGAGGGTATGCCTTGGTGTTACCAAGAGGGGCTCCCCTTAGGAGAGAGAGTGAGGAAGAGGGGAAAAGTGGGTGTGCCTTTCCTATATAAATAGGTTTCACTAGTTAGGGTTTTGATAGAATTGGAGAGAAATTGAGAGAGTTAGCATAGGTTTACAATTTAGAGAGAGAAATTGTACGCTTGTATGCGATTGGTGAGGATATTCAAGAGTGTTGAGAGAGAGTGTGTCTCCATTCTTGTAATATCAAGAAATTTATAGAAGTTATATTTTGGGTGGAATAGGCTTTTAGCCGAACCACGGAATATTTTGTGTTTTGTCTTTATTTCGTATTGTGTGTTGTTTGATTTCTCTTGTTGCGGATTTCTTGTATGGGTGAGCGATCCTAACAATAGGCTTTTAGCCGAACCACAGAATATTTTGTGTTTTGTCTTTATTTCGTATTGTGTGTTGTTTGATTTCTCTTGTTGCGGATTTCTTGTATGGGTGAGCAATCCTAACAAGTGGTATCAGAGCTTTGGTTGAAGAGGAGAATTCACATCAAGGAAAGAGAGAGAAAAATCGAAGAAAGAAGGTTGCAAATTCTGGTTCGGATTTTTCAGCTCAGCGGTGGTAAAATTGACGTAGAGAGTTCGTTCACTGTTGGATCGATCTGATTTTTGGTGAGCAGCTTCGGGACTCATATATCTTCAATATGAACGGTGGAGATTGGATTATGAGGTCCCTATAGGTGTTAATTAATGTCGGGCAGAAGCAACAATTTTGAAGAATTTCATATATTGAGAAATATGAGTAGCGGAGGGTCGAGCAATCAAGTCGTGGTCTTTGATGGAAGATGATTTCACGATGCGAGATGATAATCCAAGGTACGTGAATGGGATATACCCTTGTGTGATCTCGCGAATGAAGTCTTGTGTCGAAAGTCTTTCTGATATGGTGATCAGGCGGCGTGTCCTGCTAGTGGAGAGCGGCGGTACAAGTTTTGCTAGAGGAGAGAACACAAATGGTGTGGTCCTTGGTATTTTGAAGACGATCAATAGGGACGTGGTGGAATGTGAAGATCATGGAAGATGCAATGATGTGGTAGAATTTGAGTCAAGGGGAGATTTGTTGGGATTTTGGCTCAAATTCTATTCCAAATTGGATTGTGAAAATTATGTGGAGGATCATATTTCCTTATTGAATTAGGAGAAGAAAATTGTATCCTAATGCAAGTAGGAGTGGAAATTATGAGTCATTATTGGTGAAGGAAAAGCTGATATTCCTAAAAGTATTAGGAAAAGGTTTTTGATATGCCTATATAAAGGGTATATGGTTTGTAATTGAGGGTGTGCCTTGGTGGTACCAAGAGGGGCTCCCCTTAGGAGAGAGAGTGAGGAAGAGGGGAAAAGTGGGTGTGCCTTCCCTATATAAATAGGCTTCACTAGTTAGGGTTTTGATAGAATTGGAGAGAAATTGAGAGAGTTAGCATAGGTTTACAATTTAGAGAGAGAAATTGTACGCTTGTATGCGATTGGTGAGGATATTCAAGAGTGTTGAGAGAGAGTGTGTCTCCATTCTTGTAATATCAAGAAATTTATAGAAGTTATATTTTGGGTGGAATAGGCTTTTAGCCGAACCACGAAATATTTTGTGTTTTGTCTTTATTTCGTATTGTGTGTTGTTTGATTTCTCTTGTTGCGGATTTCTTGTATGGGTGAGCGATCCTAACAATAGGCTTTTAGCCGAACCACGGAATATTTTGTGTTTTGTCTTTATTTCGTATTTTTTGTTGTTTGATTTCTCTTGTTGCGGATTTCTTGTATGGGTGAGCGATCCTAACAAGATCACCGAGTTCTTCACTCCAATGGCTCCATTTTGTTCTGAGTTTATCGCCTTTATCGAAATGTCTTCTGAAGATTGGATTAAGCTTTGAAGTGGCCTTTGCAGGTAGTAATCTAAATGAAAAGAGTTCCATGCATGAAATATGATATATAAATAAAAAAACAAATTGAACTTGTAAACCACTTAACAAGGCACAATATTTGGATGAAACTTACGTGTGTCTGAGTACAGTAACTAGAATCTTCGACTGGCCATATTTGGGTCCCTTCACGCCCACGGTTAAACCACGTGTATTCTTCGGTTGATTATTAGCATGATTTACATATTCTAGGACATCTTCCACCAGAGGTACATGAACGCGGGGAGCAACAGGTACACGGGAAGCAGCAAGTGCACGGTAAGCAGCAGGTGCAGCAGGAACATGAGGAGCAACAGAGGCCGAAACAACATGCGGAGCATCCAAAGAGTTAAGTAATTGCTGAGCGGATGTGTTTAGGGGATCACCCCCACCAGCAGTTGAATGCGAAACAGTAGCAGTAGGGATGTGAGAATTAGCTGGAGATACTAGATGTTTCTGATTAGATGTATTCATAGAACCACCCCTAGCAGAAGTTGAACGTACAACACCTTTACCTCTAGCCATACCTGAAAATGAAGAGAGAACATATTTAGTGAACAAAAAAGTGATAAAAACATAAGCAACGAAGTCCATACAAGCATAAGTAAAATACATACTTAAGTTTTCACTACATACACTAACAATTTAGACAGTAACAACCATTTGGCTTCCATTAGATATAATGTAACAAGTTAGATACCACACTCACGCAATTTATATTTGAGGAACTAGTAACTCTGTTGATTCAACCAAAGATGTCACAACATCTGTCCTCAACTGTGGCACAATATTTGGAGTCTCAGAGAAATTTTCCAGAGCACATTCTGAAATGATCTAGTACTCTCTGTTTGATAGAGCAGCTTTTAGTTCACCTATCTGTGTAACAATAATGCATACATTAATTAATTATAAAAGCACCCCTCAAATATATTGTGAACATCTCAAAGAACTCAATAATTTAACGGCACTAGTAGCAAAAGCTGTCTCTCTGACCATTTGCAATAGGGATTCAATGCCATACCTTAACTGCAACTTCTATATCAGGCACTTGATTCAACCAAAGATGTCACAACATCCTCAACAGATTGGTTTGTTAAAGATTCTCAGTCTTAGTGTTAGTTTTTTTGTTTTTAACAGAAACAAGAAAGTTTACTTAAAGAGAGAAAATAACACAAGAAACATGAATCAGATATCCATCTGAATGAAGAAATAGAAAAAGAAAAAAAGCACTTGCCAGGTTTAACCTAGTTCTTATCAGGCGTTCACAAACTATTAGACAGTACTCTCTCATGGAAAAATTAGGTTGTTTGATCAAGAGAACAAAAAAGAGCTAATTAAATTAGAGTTTATTAGTTTGGTAACCTGAAGACACATTTGGAAGCATTACTTATCACCAATTGCAAATCGTTCCCAAGTGTGTTTGTCTCTAAAATTAAGTTTTTACCATAAATAACTCAAAGACAATGAATAATGTTAGGACCTAACTATGTAAGCCACATAGTTATAAAATGTTTTGACAAAGAAATATATCATATGTTATCTAACAGCCAAAGATAACATATGACCTTGGACAGCTGTAGACACCCCATTCTGAACTCATAATTACATGATTACACTACTCTTCATCTCTCTTTTATGTTTTGATGAAAGCATATCAGTTTCGTCATGTTTCGTTAAGTTTCTAACTAACCTCGTTAGTTTTGGACCTAACTGACTAACGGAACAACTGAAGAGGATAAAATAGTCATCAGACTAGTTATCTCGCACGAGATATCATATCTCGCGCGAGATATCCCCTCGACAGGATGTGCAGAAATCACTCTCCTTCTCCGTTTCAAACTCTCTTTTTGGATAAAACCTTATCAATTCGGGTATCCAATCAGAACTGAGTTCTGGAACCTTTCTAGGGTAATTTCCCTCTCCACCTTCACCTCTCCAACCTCCTATAAATACTGGATGACTTCCAGTGTTTCAGAGGTCGACAATTTCACACAACACACACATTTTGTAGGTTTCTCTCCCTAAAAGATTCCTACAAAATCACCCTAAATCACCTAAAGTTTGTTCATCAACCTTGTTGATTAACGAACATCGAAGCCCGAATCAAAGGACCAAAGCGAAGCTCCGTCCGCATCAAGATCCAAGTCAAGGATCAAGGCGAAGCTCTGTCCGAATCAAGGTTCGACTCTAAACTTGAGTCGAAACTCTGTCCGAATCTCTCCTCAAAAGGTAATCATCCTTTAAACTTTCGTTTCTCTTCTCAACCTCTCTATTGATTTTAGAGTAGTGTAATCCCATCAAAAGGATTAGCCTAGAGTCCCTTCAGTCAATGGAGGCGATCTCGAAGCATACAATCCGACATTCCTAATCAAGAAATTGATTAGGATTTATTTGTTCTTTTTTAATTATTTTATTAAAAAGATTGAAAACCTCTCTTTTCTTTAGCAAGACCGATCTCCTGGATTGGGTGAAATGGATGCTTCTTAACCTACCCATTTCATAACCTAAGCCCCAAACCCAAATCTCTTTCAAAATGGTTTTCCTATGTTTCCAATCGAATAATATAGGTGGCGACTCATAAAAATAAAAAGAACCAGAATTTCTTTCTCACAACGCTACAGTGGCGACTCCGCTGGGGATTTAAAATTAAGAGGCTTAAACTTGCGTCAAAATTAAAAGAGAGGTTTTCAAAAAAAAAATTAAATTCGAATTTTCTGCTCTCAGATGAGGCATATCTCGCACGAGATATCATATCCCGCGCGAGATATGGCCTCCGGGCCTCAGTTGTTTTCTCGGTTTCTCCTGTTTAGCTCGTAATCCAAGACGAGAGCCGAACATGCAAGGGGGATCCCAGAATTCATTATCTGCAGAGTTCCCGCATCTTAAGGCCTCCCTTAAGGTGTAGAACTCGAACCTTCGTTTCCTTTAAATAATTGATTATTATTTATGAACTGCGTGCGATTGGGTTTTATTTAATTAAAGTCCGGTCCATTGGGGATTCGGGAGTTGTAAATTGAATTATTTATCTCTCTTTCTCTCTCTTTATGTGGAACTACGATGGCCTGAGTCTTCCTAATTTGGGAGAAACGTAGGCAACCACTTGGTGCGGCCACTATCTGTTTTTCTTTTGCTTTCAAAAAAAAATTCTCTATTTTCTCTATTAGATTGACTCTCACACACGCGCACATCATACTATAACTGTCATTGCACTACATACCCTCTATAAACCCGGGACCCACACTAAGGACGGATGACGGTAACCACCTAGTCGCCGGTCTCTCCGAAGTTGGACCATCCCACTCCGCGTATTCAATCCACCTAGATTGTCATATCGCGGGGAGCCTAGCCTTCCAGCCCTGCATCGCCACATTTTCATATAGATTGTCTTTCTAGGAACACTCCGTGACCGGTCGGTTTTGACTTGGTAATCTTTCTTGTCTTTGACAAAAATAAAGTTAATGTAAAATTGACTATCGAGAAAGGATTCGGAAAAGTCCCTTCGGAAAAAAGAAAAAGTCCCTTCGGAAATGTCCCTTCGGAATGACCCTTTCGGAAGTCCCTTTAAAGAAAAAAAATCCTTCCGGTCAATTTTACGTGGCTTTACTTTACAAAGAATGGTTAATTACCGAGTCCCTAGGTTTGGTTTGAATTGCGTATGCCTGCAAGATTTACCTAGGATGCTAGATAGAAAACGGATATTTGTCCGTCCGACCATGAATTTAGGAAATAAAAAGGAATAAAATCCATCTCTCCGAATGGTTATCTCGTGCGAGATTACCTACTCCCGCGCGAGATATTATTTGCAGAATCTGTGTTTGTAATTGATGATCGATGTGCGCTCCCTCCTTGAGTCAAAACTCCGTCTCTAATAAAAAATAAAACTTCAAAAAAAAATCACTCGTGAGGTAATTTTAACCATCATCCTTTTCTCCATCTAGGATCGTTTGGGGCTAATATTCTAAAAGACGTTTCGTTGGGATATCTCTAGTTCATCTCTAAGGTCGTCAAGCTCCCTTACCTCTCCAACGGTAGCATTTCAATTTCCTTCCGACACGATGAATTCCGAAGCACTCAAGAAGGAAATTGAGGATCAAAGGATTCGATATGAAGAAATGCTACAAGCCCAATCCAATGAAATGGAGGCCCGATTAGAACTTGAAAGAAGAATTCAGGCCAAGGAAAATTGAAGCCAATGGAAGACTATCATCCGAAGAAAGTGAGAGAAGATTGGGACCACGGCAAATTTTGTGATTACCATCAGTTTAGTGGTCATGACACCAACAATTGCTACAATTTGAGGGATGCCATCCAAGACTTGTATGAAGCCGGCAAGATCAACTGAAGCATCACCGCCTTGGGGCTCCGATTGTCCTCTCCCTTTTTCCTTTGAAAAAAAAAAGAAAAGAAAAAAAAATATAGATTAGGTCAACTTCCTAGTATGTTCTCGAAGAGTCGTTCTGTCATTCTAGTCCATCTCTATCCTCTCTAGTTTGTGTCAAGTAAACTATCGAGTCTGTTTCGAATTTCCTTATCAATAAAAGTTATCTCTTTATCCTAAACACTTTCCCAAGAGTTGTTTTTCTTTATGAGTATCATTTGATCCATGCTGAATAGTGGACACTCATTCCTTAAATCATCACGAAAAATAGAAACATCTAAACAAGTTTGAAATGAAAACTATCATTAGAAGGCTTAAGGCTAAACATTACTCCTGCTGAAAGTCGAAGATCAACAAACGAAGGAAGCCAAAGGCGCTGCTATCAACATTCATCCCAAGAAGAGCGGGGCTACTCAATTCAAGGCTTTGAGAGAAAAAAAAAAGTAAAAAGCTCGCTAGGTCGAAACTCCTCAAATCGTCCTAGGCAAAAATAGAGCATCAAAAAAAAAAAAAAAGAGAAAAACTCTCAAGCCTTCATCGCCCCACAACAAGGATGAAATTTCAACAAAAGCAAGAAGGACTCTCCCGCAAAGAAGAAGAGTCAAGTGATATAAATGAAGAAAAGAGGATCCCTCAACATCCTCTTACAATAAAGCTCGAATGGCGACGCAAATGAAGAAGACTTTCAACATCAATCCATAAAGAAAAATGTTTAGCCTTAAGTCGTGCTAACGATTGGCTTTCTTTTCAAACTCGTTAAGATATTCCTAGATGATGCAAGGTCCATTAAAAGTAGAACAACTTTTCTAGACCTTTGAGCCATGTAACGTTCTTTGTTGAGTCTAGGGGCTTTCTCTTAGCCATTCTCACACACACTCTTGAAATTCAAGCATCAAAACTGGGGCTTCCTAACCTTTCCTCCCCCAGTCAATCTCTACTCAAACTCTCAAGAGTAATCAAATCTGCATTATGGGCTTTCTTCTTCGCTTCTCACTATCATCATTAGAGAATACACTCCCTCATAAAAGAGTCAATGCTTGGATAACCTTCCAAAAATAGAGTCCGTCTCTCCTCAACTAAACTTGAGATCTCATATTTCTCCTTAATGAGATTTCTTCCAACTGAGTCCTCTTCGAGTACGCATACTTTCAAAAAAAAAATGGCTCGCTAGGTTGAAAACTCGTAAAGAGCGGCCTAGGCAAAAGTTAGAGCACAAAAAGTAAAAGACGCAAAAGAGATGCCCGCTAGATTGAAAACCCGAAAGGGCGATCTAGGCAAAAACCAGGGTGCGTCACTAAAGAAAAAAAAAATTCAAAGGGAAAAAGGAGGGGATCCTTCTTCAATTCACGCAGCCTCACAAGCCTGTTCACGAAGTTATCTACAATATACAAGAAGTCTTGGGGCCTGATGTCGAGAGAAGCCTTGGAAAACGCTTGCTTTGGATTAGGCGGCATAAGTTCCACATAGCAAAAGCCATTAGAGTGGTTTGGACCTCGTTCAGTCAATGATCATCACATGAGAAACTTGGGGCTTGACGATGAAAAAGTCCTGCGACAATAGAAAATTCATGAAGTATCCCGAACCTTAGTGTTGAACTTGGGTCATCTCAACGGAATCCTATTAGACGACTGTCTCATTCGATCTTTAGATGGACCTCACGAGTTGGCCTCCTAGACCAAAATCTAAATCACGAACAGGTTTCAATTCTCACATAATAAAACTCATTCTCCCCGCTGATTCTTGGAGTCGAGTGCACATTGATCGTCTTGAACAAAGAAATGCTTAAGTGAATGTATGTTGTTATGCAAATGATTTCACTAACCCTCTTGTAGGAATTAAAATGCGTAAAGCACGTCAAGTGCCTACTTTCAAGAATTAGATCAAACATGTTGAGTGTTTGGATTTCGCCTACCTTTCCATCTATCAATGCATCCAATTGATCGCGTCAAGCAAACCAAAGCATCAAGCATCCATCGCGTCAAGCAACCGTCACTTCAAGTGCCATGCGTCAAGCATATTCCAACAAAAAAAAAAGCCCGATTCAGCGCCCTTACAGGTGGATCGTCATCAAATAGATGTGTCAAGCATCTAGGGTAAGTATGTCAAGTACTCACCAACAAAAAAGCCCGATCCAACGCCCAAACAGGTGGATCGTCATCAAATAGATGTGTCAAGCATCTAGGGTAAGTATGTCAAGTACTCACCAACAAAAAAAGCCCGATTCAGCGCCCTTACAGGTGGATCGTCGTCAAATAGATGTGTCAAGCATCTAGGGTAAGTATGTCAAGTACTCACCATCAAAAGCCCGATTCAGCGCCCTTACAGGTGGATCGTCACCAAGTAGGTGTGTCAAGCATCTACAAGTAGTATGTCGAGTACTACTCAACAAAAGCTCGATCTTGAATCGCCGTGATCGTCACCAAGTAGGTGTGTCAAGCATCTACAAGTAGTATGTCAAGTACTACTCAACAAAAGCTCGGTCTTGAATCGCCAGGATCGTCACCAAGTAGGTGTGTCAAGCATCTAAAAGTAGTATGTCGAGTACTACTCAACAAAAGCTCGATCTTGAATCGCCAGGATCGTCACCAAGTAGGTGTGTCAAGCATCTACAAGTAGTATGTCGAGTACTACTCAACAAAAGCTCGGTCTTGAATCGCCAGGATCGTCACCTCAACAAAAGCCCGGTCTTGAATCGCCAAGATCGTCACCTCACTTCTGTACAAACAGTATATTCGTAATTGGGTCGATTTGATTCCTCAGTATGGATTTGCCTTTTCAAAAATAAAATCTCCTCGATTTTCAAAAAATGATTTTCAAAATACCTAAAGCAACCTTTTCGTGTTTTGGAGTCGAACTACGTTTTGGTCTGATTCTCCGATAGTGATACGTAGGCAGCCGTGCGGCACGACCATCCCAGAGTTCAGAATGATGTCTTTTCTATCGACGACACTTCTTCTTTCATAAGACCCCGTCGCCGAGGGCTCGTAGACACCCCATTCGAACTCATAATTACATGATTACACTACTCTTCATCTCTCTTTTATGTTTTGATGAAAGCATATCGCTTCGTCATGTTTCGTTAAGTTTCTAACTAACCTCGTTAGTTTTGGACCTAACCGACTAACGGAACAACCGAAGAGGATAAAATAGTCATCGCACTAGTTATCTCGCACGAGATATCATATCTCGCGCGAGATATCCTCGACAGATGTGCGTAAATCACTCTCCTTCTCCGTTTCAAACTCTCTTTTTGGATAAAACCTTATCAATTCGGGTATCCAATCAGAACTGAGTTCTGGAACCTTCCTAGGGTAATTTCCCTCTCCACCTTCACCTCTCCAACCTCCTATAAATACTGGATGACTTCCAGTGTTTCAGAGGTCGACAATTTCACACAACACACACATTTTGTAGGTTTCTCTCCCTAAAAGATTCCTACAAAATCACCCTAAATCACCTAAAGTTTGTTCATTAACCTTGTTGATTAACGAACATCGAAGCCCGAATCAAAGGACCAAAGCGAAGCTCCGTCCGCATCAAGATCCAAGTCAAGGATCAAGGCGAAGCTCTGTCCGAATCAAGGTTCGACTCTAAACTTGAGTCGAAACTCTGTCCGTATCTCTCCTCAAAAGGTAATCATCCTTTAAACTTTCATTTCTCTTCTCAACCTCTCTATTGATTTTAGAGTAGTGTAATCCCATCAAAAGGATTAGCCTAGAGTCCCTTAAGTCAATGGAGGCGATCTCGAAGCATACAATCCGACATTCCTAATCAAGAAATTGATTAGGATTTATTTGTTCTTTTTTAATTATTTTATTAAAAAGATTGAAAACCTCTCTTTTCTTTAGCAAGACCGATCTCCGGATTGGGTGAAATGGATGCTTCTTAACCTACCCATTTCATAACCTAAGCCCCGAACCCAAATCTCTTTCAAAATGGTTTTCCTATGTTTCCAGTCGAATAATATAGGTGGTGACTCATAAAAATAAAAAGAACCAGAATTTCTTTCTCACAACGCTACAGTGGCGACTCCGCTGGGGATTTAAAATTAAGAGGCTTAAACTTGCGTCAAAATTAAAAGAGAGGTTTTCAAAAAAAAAATTAAATTCGAATTTTCTGCTCTCAGATGAGGCATATCTCGCACGAGATATCATATCCCGCGCGAGATATGGCCTCCAGTCTGGTTGTTTTCTGGTTTCTCCTGTTTAGCTCGTAATCCAAGACGAGAGCCGAACATGCAAGGGGGATCCTGCATTCATTATCTGCAGAGTTCCCGCATCTTAAGGCCTCCCTTAAGGTGTAGAACTCGAACCTTCGTTTCCTTTAAATAATTGATTATTATTTATGAACTGCGTGCGATTGGGTTTTATTTAATTAAAGTCCGGTTCATTATCTGCAGAGTTCCCGCATCTTAAGGCCTCACAGCAAAGACTTCATCCCTCAACAGCTATGATCTTCAACATCAGCAGCAATGAAGAATTCCTGTGATGACCAAGATGTCCCTTGCCCAATCACTCCATACAGATGTTGCCAGCTCATCTCCATAAAGATCACATGCTTGGTTGTAGATTCCAACTATATTATTCTCCAGTCAACAAAGGCTCTAAATGCAACTCCAACATGCATTTACTACCTTGTCTCCTTGTCTCCTCCAACGGCTATTTCCTAGCCTATAAAAGGAACTCTGCAAGACTGAAGAACTCACCCCCTTACACACACAACTTCTACAAACCTTGCATCCAAACCTTCTCAACCTGCAACCAATAATCAAAACAACATTAAGACACTTGTAACTGATCTCAGGTGTATAAACTGATTTGTAAGAACCCCTTAAGACTGACTTTAAGTGGGTAGTGTGAATTGCTCAGTGTAGAGCTTAATCCCTAATAGACTGTACTTATTAGGAAGAGGAAGTTCAAGGAACTTGCCTATCCAATCCTTTGTAAATCTTAACGGGAACTAGATTTAAGTGGATTGATCTCACTTGTCAAGGTTGACAGTGAGGGTGGACGTAGGAGGAGTGAACTCTGAACCACCTTAAAATTCCTTGTGTTCAATTGGTATTATCACACAACACACACACACATATACACACACATACACTATTCACTTGTCTTTACATTATTTCAAACACTTTTATTCCGCTGCACATTTAACTCTAATCTTTAAAACCAGTTAACCTCTGATAGCTAAAATTTCACCTCAGTTGTCAAACCTTAACTGCCTAACCTTTAATTTGATCTAAGCAAACAGGACCTTTCAATTGGTATCAGAGCTTGTCTTCACACACAAAAGTCTAACAACTTGTGAAGGATCAACTACCAACCCACCATGCCTCAACCAAGGAGAAATAATGAGAAAGACATTCCCCATATTGATGACTGTGGATCATTTGAAATATATGCATCAAAAATTAAAACATACCTTGATGCCAATAGTATTTGGAATTGGTATGCCCTTGAAAATGAAGTCACATACCCTGTATCTGTTGATACAAATGGTGGACCTAGCAAAGTAAAATCTCCAGAATTCTGGACAGATTCAGAAAGACAGCTAGTCAGTGCCAACCTTAAAGTCAAAAACATACTCCAAAAGAGTGTTAATGACTCACTTGCTCAAGAAATTGCCAAGGAACCATCTGCAAAGGCTGCTTGGGAACTCATCCATACCAAGTTCCAAAAACACACCAGTGTTAGAACACAAAACCTATACAACCTTCTTAGACAACTTGACAACTTCAAGTTCTACCCTGGTGAGAAAGTAAGTGCTGCAAAACCAAGGTTTGAAGACTTGGTAAGATCCATTGCTGATCATGGTAAAACCTTTGAGAACCAAGATCTGTGTCTCAAAATATACTCCAACCTTCCTCAAGAATATGAGAAGGTAGCTCTACCAATAAGAGAAGGCTCAGAATGGAGCACCATGACTGTTGAACAATACTTTGGTAAGCTTGAAGCTTATGAACTAGAAGGAATGATAAAACTCCAACCAGTTCCTTCCATTTCACAAACCCTTGCCTTAACTGCCCAAGAAACCACTCAAAAATCAATCACCCAACAAGACATTGATTCCATGGTTCTTCTTTCCCTCCAAAAAGTAAACCTTCCCTCAAACAACCTGTCTCAAGGAGATCTACCTAGTCTCATATCCATGGCTGTCAGAAATACCTTGAGAGCACATAAGAAATCCTTTGAGAAAAGCTATAGCCCATCCACCTCTGATCAAGAAAACCCTAAAAAGAAAGTTGAATGCTTCAACTGTAAGAAGCTTGGACATTACTCATCTGATTGCCCTGAACCAAGGAAACCTAGGGAAAATCAGACAGCTAAGAAGTTCTCATACTCCAAGGAAATTATTCACAGTTCAAGGTGTAACTGCTACAACTGCACAAAGAAGAAAAATGAAAAGAACAAAGAGCAAGTATTGATTGCTGACTCATCTAAGTTTAGTGATGAGGAATGTGACTATAGTGACTCTGAAAGTGAAGGAGAAGAAGCAATGATATGCTTGATGGCTGGAGATGATGAAGACTCAGACAATGAAGAAGATCTTGAAGCCTTAGCTGTTGCTGAAGAACTAAAACAGGTACCTCAATTTAACACTTTAAACAATGAAGAATTTAAGCAATTAATTAGTACTCTTTTAATTCAAATAAAAAGACACCAAACTGGCTTTGCTTCATTGCTCACTGATAATCTATCCCAAAGTAAAACCATTGAAAGCCTTGAAAGAGCCAACCAAGGACTGAAAGTTCAAAACCTTATGCTTGAAAAAGTCAATGAAGAGCTGACAGCTGTGAGTTCTAAACTTTTGGAAACCAACATCAATCTTGAAAAGGAAAATGAATCCTTCAGAAAGAAGTTTGAAACCTGGAACAGCTCTGGAGAAGCCTTGACCCACTTTAGCTACAACCAAAGACACCCAGGTGACAAATCAGGAATTGGAGCTAACAATCCTACTATGTACACATATACCCCTCTTACCGATGAAAGGGCCATTGACAAGATGGTTCTTGAAAGCATGAACTATGTCAAAGCCCAAGAAAATGTTTATCCTATCCAAACCAAGGAAGATCTCAAAAAAAAAATGGATGAAACTAGCTCCACCACACCGATGTATCAACTCCGCATAGCCCCACTCACACTGATAAAACTCATATAGCCATCTTAAAACAGTCAAAAGAAAAAGGAAAACAAGCAAGCAAAGGTAAATACATATGGCAAAAGAAAGGAATCAAGGAGCAAATGAAGGAGAACCAACCAAGACATGGTGGACAGCAGAGGTCTCCTAGACAACCAAGACATGGTGGACAGCAGAAGTTTCCTAGACTGCCAAGATATGGTGGACAGCAGATGTATCCAAGACAGCAAAGATTCTATGATCATCACTCATATGCCAAACCTCAAAGACCTAACTGGCCATTCTCAAATGGAAGAAACCATGCCCAACACAATACCTCTCCTAGATCATCTCATAATTTCCCAAGCCATTCTCAGTTTCATAACCAAAACCAATTTTTTTCTCCTAACCAATTTCTTAATCAAACCCAACCTATTGCTCCTACTCCCTATATGCTGCAAATCATGGGATATTATAATGCCCTAAACCAAGATTTCTTTGGAAAGAGAGCAATGAACAAAGCTAGGGTACCAAAGAAATTCTAATCCTTTGGACCCAAAAGAATAAAGGGTACCATAAATGTATTTTTCTGTTTTGTAGGAACCTAGGAAAGGAATATGGTACTTGGACAGTGGATGCAGCAGGCACATGACTTACAACAAGGAGTGGCTACAACAATATGTCCCTAAAATGGTCCAAATGTAACTTTTGGTGACAATTCTCAAGCCAAAGTCAAAGGATCAGGAAACCTTGTTACAAAAGATATTATTTTCACTAATGTATCTTATGTAGAGGGTCTCAAGCACAATTTGATTAGCCTTAGTCAAATTTGTGATAAGGGATATCATGTTGTTTGTTCCAAAAACCACTGCACTGTCAAGGATGTCAACAACAAATCAATCCTCTCTGGAATAAGAAAAGGCAACCTCTACTGTCTAAACCTAGAAATTGTGGATTCCTCAGCATGCCCATTGCCTACTCTCCTTCAAATAATCCGACATGTCTTGGCTATGGCACAAAAGATTGGCTCACTTAAACCCGAAAAGTATCTCAAAACTATCCAACTCAAACCTAGTAAAAGGCCTACCCAAAATACCCTTCAAAAGGACAAGTTGTGCAAAGCTTGTCAATGTGGAAAACAAAAGAAAACCTCCTTCACCGCCAAAACCAGATTAGATACCTCAAAACCACTTCAACTTCTCCACATGGACCTTTTTGGACCCATCGAACTAGATCTCTTGGTGGAAAGAGATACTCTCTTGTTGTAGTTGATGACTACACTAGATTCACTTGGATCATACTTCTTGAATCTAAAAGAGATACATTGGAACAACTTGTCAAACTGTTCAATAAAATTCAAAACCAAAAGGGTTTACCCATCATCAAAATCGATCGATCATGGTAAGGAATTTGAGAACACCGGTGTTGAAGAATACCGTGATCAAAAAGGGATTGAGCACAATTTCTCTGCTCCTAGAACTCCTCAAGAAAATGGGGTTGCCGAAAGAAAGAATAGAACAATTTGTGAGGCAAAGAAGGTCTATGCCGTCGAGCACAACCTTCCTAAATATTTTTGGGGTGAAGCCACCACCGCCGTCTATGTTCAGAACAAGACCCTTATCAACAAATTTCACTCCAAGACTCCCTATGAACTTTGGAATGGAAGAACACCAACCATTTCTTACTTCCATGGCTTTGGAAGTAGATGCTTCATACACAATAATGGGAAAAACAATCTTGACAAATTTGATTCAAAAAGTGATGAAGGAATTTTCCTTGGATACTCCAACACTAGCAAAGCCTATAGAGTTTACAACAAAAGAAGACTTGTTGTAGAGGAATCAATTCATGTAGACTTTGATGAAAATAATGACCAAAGTCACACTGAGCTATGTGATTTTGATGAAGCTGTGGGAAATTCAGATAACCTACCTGAAGTGTCTCCTGTGCATGATCCCTCATGTCTCATTCCTGAAGAAGATTCACCTTCCCTTCCCTATATAGTGCCCAAAGACACTAATAAACAACCTTCTTTGTTTGACAGCCAAGAATCCCTTCTCAACAAAGAAAGGTGAATCGATACCCAAGGTACACCTCATAACCTACCTTCATCCAGTCATCAAAATTCCCTTGAAAAAGACTCTATCCAACCTGATAACAACTCCTCTCATTCAAATTCTCAACCTGAAACCATTACCCACATCATTCCTCCAAACAAAAGCATCTATATTGACCTACCTATACACAAAATGGACATTCCACCTGACATGCCTGTTCTTGACTCTCTAATGAGTGCCTTCATCTCTCAAATTGAACCCAAAAAAATAAATGAAGCCCTTCAAGACCCAGATTGAATAGAAGCAATGGAGGAAGAATTGGAGCAATTTGAAAGAAATAAAGTTTGGAAGCTTATTCCTAAGCCAAAGAACCAAACTGTCATTGGAACAAGATGGGTTTTTAGGAATAAGATGAATGAAGAAGGAATTGTAGTAAGAAACAAAGCTAGACTGGTTGCTCAAGGATACAGACAAGAAGAAGGTATTGACTATGATGAGACTTTTGCACCAGTTGCAAGACTTGAATCTATAAGGTTATTTCTTGCCTATGCTTCATTCAAGAAGATGAAAGTATTTCAGATGGATGTCAAAAGTGCATTTCTGAATGGAGTCCTAAATGAAAAGGTGTTTGTATCTCAACCTCCTGGATTTGAGCATCCCAAATTTCCTGATCATGTATACAAATTGGACAAAGCATTATATGGGCTTAAGCAGGCACCAAGAGCTTGGTATGATACCCTATCTAAATATCTCCTTGGCAAAGGATTTACCAAGGGCCATATTGATAACACTTTGTTTATCAAGAAATATGGAGATGACCAGTTGCTCATACAAGTCTATGTTGATGACATCATCTTTGGCTCATCAAATGAGGACTTGTGCACTGAATTTGGGGATATTATGAAGAATCAGTTTGAAATGAGCATGATTGGTGAGCTCACTTTCTTCTTAGGGCTTCAAGTCAAGCATATGAAGGAAGGAATATTCATTAACCAAGCTAAATACACAAGGGATATGATCAAGAAGTTTGACATGCAAACTGCTTCCCCTGCCAAAACTCCCTTGTCAACCACAACTAAACTTCATGCTGATCCAGATGGTCAAAGTGTAAATCCAACACTTTACGTAAGTTACATTGGATCTCTTCTTTATGTGACAGCCTTCAAGACCCGACATTATGTTCGTGTCCGTCTCGTGCAAGATTTCAAGCAAACCCCAAGGAATCTCATCTCTCTCGTCAAGAGAATTTTGAGATATCTCAAAGGAACCCCGATTATGGTTTGTGGTATCCTACCGAATCCCCATTTTCTCTAATTGGATTCACCGACTCGACTATGCCGGATGTAATCTAGATAGAAAATCCACAAGTGGTGGATGCCAATTTATTGGATCTAGAATTATTTCATGGTCAAGCAAAAGCAAACCTCGCAGGCCACCTCAACAAACCGAAGCCGAGTATATTGCCGCCGGCTTGTGTTGTTCACAAATACTTTACCTCAAAAGTCAACTACATGACTTTGGAATTGAATTGTCTAACATTCCCATCTTTTGTGACAACTCAAGTACAATTGCCATGACAGAAAATCCTGTCCAACACTAAAAAACAAAGCATATTGTGGTCAGACATCACTTCATCAGAGATCATGTTGAAAAAGGGAATATCAACCTTGCTAAAGTTTGTACTGAGGAAAATATCTCTGATATTCTAACAAAGGCTATGGATGAGAAAAGATTTGAGATGTTAAGAGCAATGCTAGGCATGATCAACTTACCAAAATAAAGACTCTTATTCATTAAAGATAAAACCCTATCTTATGGCTGGTGTCAACAACATGGTATCTGACAGCTAACCCCTTCCACCAAACCAAAAGCCTCTTAAACATCAAAACCAAAATTCATTCCTACCTTACAATCAAACTTCAAACACAAAAATCATAAAAACAAACATAAACCCATATTACCATAAGCTTCACAACCCTCCTTCTCATCACAAAGAAGCTCCTTCGAAAAGCTTTGACAGCTAAGGACTGTCAGTCCTGTTTATCCCATAGCTGATCTTGGAAATAATCATCCCCATATCCTTTATCACTATAGATAATGTTTGGAGCTTGATATGCATTCTCTTTAATGTCTCCATATCTCTCTAGCCATACAGAGTGCCTCTCCATAAAAGGATCAATGGCTGTGGTTGAGAACTGCAAAGAAGGACACACCCTCCTTGGCCACCATTCTTCAACTGCATTATAAGGAGGATACTCACTGAGTGGTGAGAGAAAGCTGAAGGTACCTGAAGA
This sequence comes from Adenophora triphylla var. japonica, assembly GCA_022495995.1. Taxonomy (NCBI): domain Eukaryota; kingdom Viridiplantae; phylum Streptophyta; class Magnoliopsida; order Asterales; family Campanulaceae; genus Adenophora; species Adenophora triphylla. The sequence continues at coordinate 77,053 of JAFEMH010006260.1, read as the reverse complement.
ATTTGCACTTGCCTGTGCAATGATAGCTTGATCAGACTGAGGACCTTCATCTTCATCACCATTCAGAACAGTTGAACTCAAACACTTGAGAAATTGAGAAAACAACTTCATATAAACCTTGGAAGGAGAACTTTGAACTCCTGCAAAGTTATCTCCAGTTCCCTCAAGAACTGTTTGGCTAAGAGTTAGGGAATCCCTGGTGACAGCTGTGTATTCCTTGACAGCTATGAAATCAGGTTGACCAATTTGTGTGTCAACCTTAATCCTTTCATTACTATCAAGCTTCACTAGCTCACCCAAGGTATAAACCCCCTCTACACCATCCTTAACTTGCTTACTTGATTCTCCTTCCCTCTCCTTTCTTGACAGCTTAACCTTAGCTGTCAAATCATTATGCCCTTCCTCAACCATCTTAGCTTTACCCTTGTTCTTAGCTATCTCCCTCAACCTATTTTTCTCTCTTTCCAAAAGTTCTAGTCTCTCCTCCTCCCAAAATTTCCTTCTTATCTCTCTCTCTCTCAACTCCTCTTCCTTATGTGGATCATCATTGAGCATTTGATCCACCTCATGTTCTAAACCAGTATCAGTTTGGAGCCTATATGACAGAAACTCTCTTTCAAACCTTGCCTCTCTTGTTTCATCTACCCTTGGACTTTGAAAAACAAGTCTCTTTGCTGTCTTAGCCATTTTGCTAGGACTGAACTTTGAAACAAGTCTTCCCATTGGCTATGAATGAAATGAATTTGGTAAATTTCTTCATCTGAACCATTTCCTTTTATAGCCAATTTTAGTTTCAGTCAAAATAGTGGCAATGATTATTCAAAATAGGCTTGGCTGGTCATTAAGTCTGACAGCTATGAATTTAGTTCTTGCCAAATCGAGGAAGTTTTGAAACTTGCCACTAACACATATCTATTAATGTCTCTGTTTATTCCCTCTGAAATTTCGCTTTAGTGTACGGAAATAACTCCCTTGTTTCATGGGAAGTTATTGTACATGTAATGAGTAGTGAGACAAAAAAACACTATTCATGAACAGTCACTATCTTAAATGCTATCTTTTAACCGTTACACTAACCCACGTATTAGCCGTTTAAACAAACACAAATTCCCTCCTCAAACTATCATTTAACCTTGCGAACTAATCCCTCAGTTAACAATCACTATTCTCCCTTCCAAATTCACCCTTTGATTCCCTCTGTTTTTCTCATAAACCCTAAAAACTCTCTGTTCTAAGTTCAAACATGTCTTACCCTGAAGCCCATGGATATTTCATCAAACCTGAGTTCTATGAGCACAATGTTGGAGCTCTCATCAAAGAACTTCTGGAATCCAATCATCTCTGCAATATAATGGAAGCTCAACCTCCAATTTATGAGAAGCTATGTAGAGAGATTTTTATGAAAGGAGAAAGACAATCAACTGGGGCAATCAAAACCACCATTGAAGGTACTGAAATCTATGTGACCCCCAAGGTTGTGTCCAAGGTTTACAACATCCCTATCAAAAGTGAAGGTCTCTCAAATCTCTGGAATAGGAAAGACAACAACTTGGAACCATTCTACAAAAGGTTCTTTGACAAACCAAGTTGCAAATATCAATTGGTTCAAGACAAACCAATCAAAAAGAAGGACCTTGATCTGTTCAAATCAACCCTAATGGATGTTGTCATCAAAGGGTTTGATGGAAAGCAATCATCTTTTGATCAAATTAGTCCTAATGAATGGAAGCAAGCCCTAAGTTTGATAACCAAAGAGGTAAACTGGAGTGTTGCTTTACTGCATAACTTTCAATTGGCCATATCTCCTTCTCCTTGGAAATTCAAAAAGCAAAACCCAAGGATGAACAATTTCAGATTCATGAGTGGAATTCTTCATCACCTTATTCCAAGGTTGAATCCTCCCCTAAAGGATGAGTGGCTTGAGACTACATCTCTAGTATCAACCAGAAGCTTCAACTTAAGTACTTTCAAACTCAAGAGCAAGAAGAAATTAGAGCTTGGGGACAGCTCTGAGAATTTTTATGAAGCCTCTCAAAGACTGAAAGAGAAGACTGAGAAAGATATGGAGATGTGGAAGGGATTGGTAAACATGGTGAATGACAAAAGATCCAAGAGAAAGCATGACAAAGGTGTTGTCATAAAAGAAAGAGCTCAAGAGACCTCTCCTAGCAAAATCAAAAGGAGAAAAAGCCTAGCCAAGATGAAGAGAACTGGAAAGGGAAAGAAGCTTAACAAAGGAAAGCAAATTCAAGAAGAGGTAGCTGTTGAGCAAGAAAGTGCTCAAGGAACTGACAAAGGGAAGATGGTTGCTGAAGAACAAGCTGACAGTGAAGATACTCGCCGATCCAATCTTCAAGGACATTGATGAGTATGATGGTGAAGAGGAAGAAATCCATGATGCTGTGTATGCCGGTGAAGCTCAAGGTGATGAGTATGATGAAGATATGAGAAGAGCTGTTGCCGAGTCACTAATGGAAGTGAGGACAGCTAAGGTTGGAGCCTTCCGGGACAGCTATGGAAGCTTCATCTCTCGATAGCTAAGGTTGTCTCAATTGCTGAAACCCCATCCAAGGTAACCTCTAAGCCTTCTCTTAGTATCGCACTTTCTCTAGGAAGAGAAAATCGATAAAGATGCTCCCCATCCAAAAAGTTGAAGCCAACCACTCCTCAACCCTCCTCATCCAAAGACCAATCCAGTTCACCTCATGACTCTGTGGCTCAAGGCATCTTGAATCTTAATCCCTCCAACATTAGTCCAAATGAGCCTAGTGTTGAAAAAGATAGGGGGAATAGCTCTAGCTATGAAAAAGATAAGCCTCTGTTAAGGGGGAACAAAAGTCCTATGTCTCCCATTCTGACAGCTATGCCTATCTCTAGTCAAGGATCACACTCTGATAGTCCCTCAGATCCTTCCCTCATTCCTGAAAACATCTTCAAAGCATCTGAAGGACTTTCCTTAGAAGATCCCAAGCATGTCCCTGCTGTTCTCTACTACTTGAGACAACTGCTAATAGAGGAAGAAACCCAAAAAGCCTTGAAACTTATCAAAACCAGAGATTTGGCTAAGAAAGCAAGCATACCTGAACCTGAACCCCTTCCTGAACCTGAACCTCAACCCAAACCTGTTGAACCCTTTCAAACTCAAGAACCTCATATTGCTACCCAAGATCCTGAATCTCAACCTGAACAAGAATTCCAATCTGAACCTATTTCTCAATCTAAACCTAGTGAGCCTGATCAAACCCAAGAAACTCATGATCCTTCTCTTGAGTCTGAAATCCTCCCTTCTTGTGAACCTTGGATTTTAGATTGTGACATTGACTTTTCCTTCCCATCTATCATGGCTGCCCACCAAAGATTGAAGGATATTTCCCATTTTCCTAAAATTGCTAATCCTCACCTAGTCTCCAATCCTTGGTTGTTAAGCAAAAATTCCATCATGATCCATGCAAGAAACAGGTGTGGTCTCATTATGTTTGCCCATGAGGAATGGAAAAGATATAGGATAGCTCTTTCAAACTCCTTTTTTCACAATGCCCCCAGATTGCCAAACTTCATGGACATTGGAACCATCATTGATTGGGAAATGCTGTTCTCTCAATTATTGTCAAGCAACATCAATGAATGCATCTACATGCCCTCATCCCTAGTTTATGCCCTATGCATTGAGCTTGCCAAAGAAATGTATTGGAGGATTTGCCTCAATAAATCCATTATCATGGCTGTCATTGCAAGACCAAGCCTGTCAGCTATGTTTCCCCCTTCATCTTCAGTACCCTCTTCCTTCATCCCCCTAAACACAAGATCTCTCCAATCCAATCTTCCTCCAAACTTCAATCCTTCAACATTTGTGCCTCCATACCATGTGACCATCACAGACATGCAGAAATTTACAAGGTCAATGATAACCAAAATGAGACACATTTTGGAAGTCTCATCTGTCTCAAAGTCTGAAAGGAAGTCCTCCAAAGGAAAGGCCATTGAATCTGATGAAGAAGCTGTGAACCTGGGAAAGAGAGCCTCTGGTGCTGCTCCAAATGTGATTGTGTCAAGTGATGATGAAGATGGTGCTCCCGTGATGAAACAAAGATCAATTCTCAACCTCTACCGTTCTCACTTGTCACAACCGATCCACCTCTACATCAAACTCAACAACCCATCTCTCTTCAATCAAACCCCTTCTTTTCTAACCTATTTGCAGGAACAAGGGGTCAGAGCTCAAAACCAAAGAAAGCTCCCTTATGGGGTACTATGAGATTGAGAAATGATGAAGAGCCTCTGTCCAAAGCTGTTCTCAAGGAAAGGCAAAACCAAACCTTCACCTATGATGATGAGATGAGCTGGGAATGGAACAATGAGATGTACTACGAGAGGTGTTGAGGACAAGATGAAGAGAGTGCTACTTGCGTAAAGAGAGGAGATCCTTGCAAAGAAGAAGAGAAAGAGATGAATTTTCTTAAGAAAATTTTATGTCTTTTTGGATAAGTCCTTTTTAATCCCTACCCTTATTTACTGCTTTAAAAACAATGTTTATTTTGGATAATATGTTCTGTTTTAAAGCTCAGTTGATTGAATCAAGAAGATTGTCCTCATCTTCATTGGTATATTCATTCTTGAGTATCTTGCAGGTTATATCTTTATTAGATATATTACTTTGCCAAAAAGGGGGAAATTGTTAGGACCTAACTATGTAAGCCACATAGTTATAAAAGGTTTTGACAAAGAAATATATCATATGTTATCTAACAGCCAAAGATAACATATGACCTTGGACAGCTAAGCCATCAACTTCAAACTGCACTTCTATATATATCAACTGGACAGCTATGATTCAATCATCCTACAAAGATATCACTCAAAAACACTCATGTACATTAATGTATCTAATTACATGTGTAGTATGATGCTTTACATATTGCCTAAACCTTCTAAATCAAGAACTTAGCTACGATGGCTAAGGTTCTCTCACAAAGAAAGACTTCATCCCTCAACAGCTATGATCTTCAACATCAGCAGCAATGAAGAATTCCTGTGATGACCAAGATGTGCCTTGCCCAATCACTCCATACAAATGTTGCCAGCTCATCTCCATAAAGATCACATGCTTGGTTGCAGATTCCAGCTATATTATTCTCCAGTCAACAAAGGCTCTAAATGCAACTCCAACATGCATTTACTACCTTGTCTCCTTGTCTCCTCCAACGGCTATTTCCTAGCCTATAAAAGGAACTCTGCAAGACTGAAGAACTCACCCCCTTACACACACAACTTCTACAAACCTTGCGTCCAAACCTTCTCAACCTGCAACCAATAATCAAAACAACATTAAGACACTTGTAACTGATCTCAGGTGTATAAACTGATTTGTAAGAACCCCTTAAGACTGACTTTAAGTGGGTAGTGTGAATTGCTCAGTGTAGAGCTTAATCCCTAATAGACTGTACTTATTAGGAAGAGGAAGTTCAAGGAACTTGCCTATCCAATCCTTTGTAAATCTTAACGGGAACTAGATTTAAGTGGATTGATCTCACTTGTCAAGGTTGACAGTGAGGGTGGACGTAGGAGGAGTGAACTCTGAACCACCTTAAAATTCCTTGTGTTCAATTGGTATTATCGCACAACACACACACACATATACACACACATACACTATTCACTTGTCTTTACATTATTTCAAACACTTTTATTCCGCTGCACATTTAACTCTAATCTTTAAAACCAGTTAACCTCTGACAGCTAAGATTTCACCTCAGCTGTCAAACCTTAACTGCCTAACCTTTAATTTGATCTAAGCAAACAGGACCTTTCAAATAAAACTGATTGAGTTGAGTTCCATGTATTCTTAAATGGGTACTTGACTTATCTCAGCTTAACACCTCACTATGAGTGAATGATGGGTAAATCTGATAGGGCCTGGAGACCATAATACGTAGGATTCTTGTAGTTCAACCATAGGAAGAAGGTATGTCCCTATATCCTAAAACTTGTAAGAAAACTGTGTCTAATTGTGTTAGCAAGGGGGGGGGATCTATACCTGAATCCTAATATCCATAATTCTAGAGAGCAAGGGTTATCTACTACACAGTTAAGAACTTCTACAATTAAGATAGACAAACAAACATCGTGTGAATGCCAAAAGTATACAATACAGAAGTACTTCCAAACAGTTCCACAAACCTTTCTCATGCTCTCCTAGTTTCTGACATGCTTTTGATAGCATTCCATACTGAGGAGTTATAATGCATACATGAAATAATTATAAAAGCACCCCTCAAATATATTGTGAACATCTCAAAGAACTCAATAATTTAACGACACTAGTAGAAAAAGCTATCTCTCTGACCATTTGCAACAGGTATTCAATGCCATACCTTAACTGCAACTTCTATATCAGGCACTTGATGTAACAAGTCACGCAGTGACATCTGAGCAACAATAAAAAAACCCCATTCACATCTTGAATTATACTTTCACCTATTTCTGTTCCAGTACCAACGTTCAGATTGATGTCCTCAACCTATAGCACAAATATTAACGTTTATAAGGCAATTATACTTCAAAAAAACAACATGATAGACGAAAGAGCACATGAATCATTTAATGCACTTTTTAGCTGAAACTACATGAACATGCATTCTTTCTACAGAGAAAACCACATTCTTACTTGACAACAAAGCTTAAATTAATTATTTAATTTTATACCAAGTCTTTATCAGTCGCTCTCATCGAAGGAATTGCCATCTTCATTATCTCTGTTACCATCATCATTCTCAATGTTGTCATTGAGTATCATCATTCTCTTCATCAGTTGTGTCGTAAATTTCATTAAGGGTATCATCATCAACATCATCATCATCCTCGTGATCAGGAAAACCTTCACTATCCCCATCGTCTTCTAGAGGCTCAACTTCAATTCCAGGTTCAGAGTTATCATGAAGCATAATATTATCACCCTGGTATTCAAAATTACAGATTTACGGCAAGGATCTCATTCTCCTGATATGTGTTTGCATCCTCAGCTTCATAAATTTCCATAATATCATATGTATTTCTGGGCTTCGTAGTAATAGCACTAGACCAACCTTGATTTTTTTTTGAAACAGAACTTGCATAGAACACTTGTAAAACCTGAGATGCAATCACAAATGGTTTATAGGACCTTAGTCTAGATTTAGTGTTCACCTTGGTAAATCCATACTTGTCAACTTCAACCCCTTTTATTGGATCATACCATTCACATTTGAATAAAAAAAACAGTGTTCCCTCCATAATAGTCTACCTCGAGGACTTCCACCAAGTGTCCATAATAATCATGTTCATCGTCTCCGTAGTTACTTCCCTTCACTACAACTCCAGAATTTTGAGTTACCCTCCCTAACTCTAGTTTATTTGTATGGAACCGAAAACCATTGACAAGGAACCGCTTATAACTTGTAACATCTCTATAAGGTCCCATAGCTAAAAACTTCAGATTATTATCATTGTCACTGTTACACTGCTGCTGGAACCATTTAAATAATGTTCGATGGTGTTCTTCCTCTATTTGATTTTTTGACATATTTGGGTGGTTCTTGTACTATTGCCCTATGCTCACTGAAATTAAGATATAAAAACAAAAATGATTAGAGTAGATTGCAAAATAATGGGTCAATAAGTTTTAAAATTCTCATATTTATACTTACTTTATTTTATCGTAAGCCCTTTCATAGTCACAATTTAGCAATATATATAAGCCTATTGCACTAACTTCCTCACATGACAAAAACCAATCTTTTCCCTTGCCAAGGGAACGACCACAGGGGCAAAAATTGGTAACGCTCCTTTCCATTCCTCCCGAACCCCTTCATCATTTCGATCATCTCTATTGAGCTTGGTCTGAATAGTGGGGTCAAAACAATGTGAACAAAAATTCACAACTTCCTCAATCCAGCATGCTTGTGCAATTGAGCCCTCTGGACATGCTTTATTCTTCACTTTCCTTTTAAGGTGTTGCATACACCTTCATATGAGAATGATATACATGTTATATAGAAACAACAAAATAAGGCATGTTTAATATATTAACAAATGAGGAGATTACCTTTCAAAAGGATACATCCAACGATATTGGACTGGACCCCCCACTTTAGCCTCATATCATAACGAGTAATATATTTTAATAAATTGTTTGCGTTAAATACTTCAACATTATTTCAATCGTTCCTTGAATTACTTACTTTTATCATTTTTGTTAACTAAAATACATTGTATTTCATGGATCCGACCCATTTTTTACTTGTCCGACCCGAATTTTTTTTTTTTCGGCGGCGCTGCCCCCGAACCCCTATGTAATCTTGCCCCCCCCCCTCAGCCAATTCCTGGCTCCGCCCCTGCTCATATGCTAAGTGAATAGGTAGATGTTCCATAGAATCAAAAAAAGAAGATGGAAAAATCATCTCGAGCCTACACAATGTTTCTATTATTCCGGATTCAAGCTTCTCTAACTCCTCTTCTTTATAGACTTTTGAGCATATATCCTTAAAAAAGTAACTCAGTGCATTCAAAGATTCCCACACATCCTTAGGTAAGAATTCTCGCAAGGCAAGCGGGAGGAATCTTTCCATTAAAAATATGACAATCATGTGTTTTAAGCCCAGATATCTTGTACTCTTTAGGGTTTACACATCGAGAAATGTTACCTGCATACCCATCAGGAACTTTAAGGGATTGGAGCCACTCGTACACTTGTTTGATTTGTTCATTGGTTAGTGTGTACTTGGCTTTTGGCATTATTGTTTTCCCATTATTATTCAATCTCGTATGCAATTCAGGTCTTATACAAAGAGCTTTTAAATCCAAACGAGATTTATCATTGTCTTTCATTTTTCCCTTGACATTCATAACTGTATTAAATACATTATCAAAAACATTCTTTTCAATGTGCATCAAGTCCAAGTTGTGTCGAATCAAGAGTTTGTGCCAATATGGCAACTCAAAAAATATACTCTTCTTAGTCCAATTATGCTCAACCCCAAACCCAGGAATTTTTTCATCACTATTTTGTCCCTTCCCAAAAGTAATTGAATAAAATTGTAATCTAGAACTTGATCCCCCATCTTTCTTGGAAGGGCCAACTTTCTCTCGGTCTTATTATTGAAATTATTCTTGTTTGATCGAAATCTATGTCCAGGTTTTAACCATCGATGATGACAACCAAAGTAACTTGGCTTCCTACTTTCTTTAAGAGTAAAAGCTATAGTGTTATCCATACAAACAGGACATGACAACTTTTCGTGTGTACTCCAACCGGACAATATACCATAGGCAGGGAAATCACTAATAGTCCACATTAAAGCAGCCCTCAAATTGAAATTTTGTTTGAGAGAGATGTCATAAGTATCAACACCCTCATACCATAAGGTTTTCAGCACCTCAATTAGTGGCTCTAAGAACACATCAAGCTCTCGACCAGGGCCCTTCGGGCCTGGAATAATCAAAGGCATAAATATGTATGCTGGTTTCATACACATCCATGGGGGAAGATTATATGGGACAATAAAGACAGGCCATGTTGAGTGTGGCTTACCGGTGTGCCCAAATGGGTTAAACCCATCAGTTGCCAAGCCAAGTCTAATGTTGCGAGAATCTACTGCAAAATCTGGGTAATTGAGATCAAAATCTTTCCATGCCTTGCCATCTGCAGGGTGTCTAATCTCACCCTCAACGTCTATGCGTTTTGAACTGTGCCACCTCATGTGTTCAGCAGTTTTAGATGACAAATAAAGTCTCTGAAGCCTAGGAATGAGTGGAAAGTAATGCATGACTTTTTTTGGTATAGGCTTACATTTCTCCAAAGTGGAATTGTCATGGTTTTTGTACCTAGACTCACCACATGTAGGACATGCTATCAAGTCTTTATGCTTCCCCCAAAACAAGACGCAATCATTCTCACAAGCATGTATTTTCTGGTGAGGCAAGCCTAGACCCTTAATCAAAGCCTTACATTTATAATATGATTTAGGCAAATTCTCATCTTTTGGCAACATTTTCTTTATAACGGTCAATAGTTCATCAAAACCCTTATTGGGAATCCCATATTCAGATTTCAAGTGGAGCAAATGACTAACGGCAGTCAGCTTAGTGTAAGAGTCACACCCTTTCCACAATGGCTCATTACAAGACTCAAATAAATCATAAAATTTTTTTGATTGTGTATTAGGGTTCTCATTAGATGAATCAATATTTGGACCCGCGGCTTCCCTTAACATTTCTTCCGCCCAATTCTCATTTCTCTCGTCTTCTATATTAATTGTTTCCATTTCAATGTTAGATTCTCCATGCTTATTCCATCTTTTGTAGTCAGCTACAAATCCATTATTAAGTAAGCACATTCGTACAGACTCTCGTGTCTTATATTTGCTGAAGTCACATTTACTTGATGGACACCTTATCATGCCATCAGCTATACACTCTGGGTGGGCGAAAGCAAAGTTAAGAAACTCCTCAACCCCATTAATGAAATTTTCAGCATATCTAAAACTCTCACAATCATCCCTGTACATCCAATTTCGATTATGAGACATGTCTCCTGCAAAACAAGTCAAACCTATAAACACCATTCCAATAAAGCATAATGATGGCACACAAGAATACGATAATGCTCCCTGTTATGTACCAAAAAAAGATAATGCTCTCTGTCGAATGAATAACTAATGAAGAGACCATATAAGTTGGCACAAAGGTATATTTTGATTTGAAACTACCAAAATGATTGTCATGATAGTAAATAAAATTTTATGCAATAAATATTCACAATCATACCCATGATATATTATCCCAATTTTCACCTTCTGCTCTCTTACTTTGTACATTTTGACAAAAATTATTCTAACATTTTGATCAAAATCAGATTTAAGGGATGGTTTTAGACATGTTAAACTATGAAACAAAGACAATCAGAAAAAGCATATGATTTAAGGCATAACTACTTAAAAGGCCAGGAAAGAAAAAATGAAACAAAGAGCCATAAATAACCATGTTGCATCAATTAAGGTACTTTGAATAATAGTAAACAACACAACAGCCTGATCAAATAATCAATAAGCTTGCATAGGTTATGTGAAGGCGTAAGTAAATAAAATAAGAAAGGCTTGGATCAATGACATCTCAAGGGATTAAATAGCATTCATCCTTTCACATCATGAAGGCAAATGATGGCTTCTAATTCTCTTTCTTTCCTTTTATTTTCTTCTTAAAGTCAACAATTAAAATAACGGTAATGGAAGTGGCATCAATCTGCTCATGTCAGGGAAATTAACGATAAACTTGACCACTGCCATGAGGGATTCATTGCCATCAGCTTTCTTTTTAATACTTGCATTTCTGGTTTGCAGCTTCTAGCGGACATCTTCCAAAAGTGCGACAAGCCAGGGTAAGAGTTTCAAATCAATTTACACGCAACAAGCTATCTGTCCATGAGATCAAGATCAAGGTCAAGGTCAAATTCTTGCACAGCGTTAATAGACAACAACTTATGCATCCTGCAGATTATGTGGAAACAAAGAAGATTGACATGATCTAGCAAGAGAACAAAAAAAATCAAACTCGTATTCGAGCATATAAGCAATGAGAATGCTGGTGTCAAAATTCTTCGGGCACAATCTAGGCATAAAGATCAAAGCTTCAATAATCATGAAGCTAGAAATAGCTTTATAGTGTAAAAGACTTGTGAAAAAGGCATTTGCTATTCAGGAAAACTGCAGTAATTCCTCAACCTAACGAAGTCGTTCATTGAAATCTAATAAATTTGAGAAGCGGTGGATCCTCAAACCATACCCAACTGCCAGGTTTTCAACGGTCGAAGCTGAACAAAATACTACATCACGGGTGACTAACTCTGTTCACAAAAACTTGACGGGAACATCTGAACCATCTTTTCAATGCTCTCAAGCGAACAGATGAACATAGAGCAACTAGCAAACTTAAGAAAAGGAAGATAACAGAACAAAAAATAAATGTTGTTCCCTTTGTAAGCATATTAAGAGCATGTCACCCAAGCAGGTCAATGTTCCAAGTAAAGTTTCAGCACATGCTAGACATACATGCAAGTTAAAATAACATACTATCAAGGAGGAATGCAAGTTCATCGGAATGTACAATACAAAGTCATAAAATTTGAATAGCCAAATGTCCACTGGGACAAGATAGAGAGAAATCTTTCTAAGAAGATAAAGATTATCATCTTCCAAACACTTTACAGGGGAACAAAACTGAATCAATTCGCAGGTTGCACATGTCATCCATTCAAAGATCAACATGCCAACTCACACTTGACTTCATACTCTGTTAGATAGCAAACCAGACTTGAATTACTCACAACTAAGTACAGATAAACAAAACAATGCAGACTTAAAAAAAAAAAAGAATTACAGTACCAAACGACGACGACGACGTCAGTAGGCTGAATCGCGAAGGTCGCCATGTGTTGTCGACGATTTTACAATCGATTTCCCTAAAGAAACAATCCCAATTTTACAATATCTGGGTTCCTAATTGACTCGACGGCGATTGAAAGCTTGAGTGAGTAAGGTAGATAGAGAGAGAGAGAGAGAGAAAGAGAGAGAGAGATCACCAGAGGAAGCTGGAGGAAGCCGAAGGGAGCCCTAACCGACGAGAGAGAGAGAGAGAGAGAGAGAGAGATGAAGCGGTGTCTTTTTGATTTTGGAGAGAGATGGGAGTTGAAAAGGTAATGAGAGGAGAGAGAAACAAATATTGTATTTAACCTAAACTCATTTGCGATTGCTTTATTATTTTTAACATTAAATTGTATTTATTTATTTATTTCGAATATTAATTTATTATTAAATAGATTATGAGAAGGCTAAGTCCATTACATATTTATTAATGCAGTCGCATATTGAAATGTCTCTCCTGCCAAATTGGGCTGCGAAAATTTCCAAGGGTTTTTGGACTGCCGTGCTAAAAGGCGACCATTTTTTTTTTTTGCAATTGCTTTAGCCATCGCATAAAGAAGTCTACTGTGACGGCCATTTTGGCCATCGCAATATGCCATCGCAATATGCCATCACATATTCCACTTTTTCTTGTAGTGATTGGCCTTTTTGTATAGAGAATTGTGTCAAGCAATGAACCCCAAATCATGTGGGTGTGCTGGGTTTTTGACTCTTGTGTAGTATGTCAATTATATTTGTTTACATGATCTAGTATAGTAAAAATGTTATTTTCTACGGGACGCTAATTGTTTTGTTATTTTTTGTTTGTTTGTTTTTTTTTTAGCTTTGGACATGGGAGAGGTTGTTGTGTACACAACTTACTAGGCTGAGGGATGACATACTCTGGTTGGACGGATCATTGCCATATGGTTGCAGGTATATTTAAATTACTCCCCAAAACTTATTTTCTGAAATAGGCTCAGGTCACCGTAGTTCAAACACTTCCCCTTAATAAATGAGAGGAAGACACAATTTGACTCGATTTTTTTTAATTATATAAATATACTACCACCCCCAAACCTAAATAGTGCTATGTCCTCATGGCATGAAAACCAAAAGAAAGCAAAACTCAAATTCAGGAGGGGAGGAGATGAAAAGTAAAAGACATAAAATAAAAGACGAGAAATTAAAAATGGAAAGCAATTAAAGTCATACCAATTTCGGATTATCTTAACTGTCAAACCCGGCACTGCCAATTTCGGATTTATCTTAACTGGCAAATCCGGCACTGCCAATTCCGGATTTAACAATCTGAATTTCAAGATTACTTCCCTTTAAAAGGACCACTTTACTTATAACCTGATTCAAACAAAACCCTCTCACCTCTCTCAAATCAATCTCTTTCAAGTGTCGTCATCAGCACTGCCAAAAATGGATCCTAGACTCCCCCGCCATTCCAATCTCCGTCCTCATTCCTCCGACCAAACATCTGCCCCTTAACCCTTTCACCTCTCTCAAATCAATCTCTCTCAACCCTCTTCAGAGCATCTGATTCCTGGTCCAGCTGGTGTCATACAGGCTGCTATGTGCCAGAGAAACCTCGATCGTCAGAGCGTTTCCTCTCAGAAACCTCTGATTCCGACCCAAGAGTATGTATGTAGAGCAATTGAAGATCCCGTGAAGGATAAAGATTTCCAACGCAGTCCTTGTCTCTCTGCTCTTGAACTGCTCAATGGCGATGGTATGATTCCTGCTACCCCTTTGAATACTATCAAAGGTGGATGTATCAATTTTGATACGCTTAATGTTGTTGTTGCTGTTGTCAAGACCATCACACGAAATGAATTTGGTGATGCTATGGTGACTTTGAAGGTTAGCATATGAGTTTTGTATGTTTCCTAGCATGATTAGTATGTGTCTTATCTTACTAATTAAGGTAAAATTGATAGGATCCTACAGGAACAATAGTTGCTTCAATTCATCATAAGGGGCTTTCTGAGAGTGAGTTTGCAAATGACATATCTGTTGGTTCTGTTATGATACTTTATCAGGTATGATGTATTAAAAATGCAACAGCTGGAACCTAGTATTAATATTGCCATCTAATCATGTTATTTTGTAATTTTTACGTTGTTGTTTTCTCCCCCTCACGTAAAGCATATTATCTTAACATCACACCCCCCAATGTCTTCAAGGTAAAATTGTTAGGATCCTACTCTGAGTGAGTGATTGTTCAACAAGTGACATAGTTCATTTGCGTTGCAGGTATTCTATAAGGATTTCGTCCCATCTGATTTTCCATGAAGGTGTATCACTACATGTCACCGGGAAGTGTTTACTTTAATATTTGGTTTTTTAATGTAATAGTTGTTGGACTTGTATTTTCTATCCTATGTGATCGGGATGTGATCACTAATTTCAACTATTTATATTAATGTTATTTCAGTTTTTTATAAATTATTTGCTACAAGTTCAATATATTACAAGTTCAAATAAAACAACAATACTTAATAGTTCAAAATACATAATTTAAGAACTAAAAATGCAAATAACAATTAACTCTTACTCCCTAAGAGTTGGACACCTCATTCGCGTGTGACCTTCTACCTTGCAAATACCACAACGATTTTTTTTCTTTGCAACTTGCCAATCCATAGAGTTTCGCAGTCGTCTTGACTTGGGTCTCCCTTGAAGGTCACGTCGATGGTCTGGGTTAGGGTAAAAACGTGGGACAATATGATCTACATTCCAATAGGCCTCATCGTAGATTGGATGAAAAGAGCAACTCCACGTCTTGTAGTACGAGCCAAGGTTGTAGAAAGGATGAATATAACTCATACCATCGACATTTTGCATTTTGATAAAAAGAACATGCGAATAAGGGCAATGATATTGCATCCATTTGCCACAAGTGCATGTTCGATCACCCAATCTCACAACTTGAATGTGTCCACCTTTGTCACCACGTACCCTGATCGTCACACTATAAACACCCATAGACATAGTATTATACCTTGTGACGTGATAATATCCAGCCTTAGTCAAGTTGTATCGATATCTTCGATCGATTCTCTTACTGAATTGTACCGTGGCATTTGGTGGTGGGATGCCATTAGGATCTCCCCCTAAAGCATTAATTGCTTTAGTGAGTCTATCTTGAAAGTATGCCACACACCTATAGAATGAGGTCTCAACAACGGCTGAAATAGGCATCCCCCGGGCTCCTTTCATAACGTCATTAAAAACTTCCGACAAATTAGTAGTCTTAACGCCGTACCTATATCCACCATCATGAGCCATTGTCCACTTTCTACCATCCAAGTGCTCCCACCATTTAGATGCCTCAGGGTTGATGATATGAATTTGCCTCAGATAGCATTTAAGCTTTCTATCTTGGGTGGCGCTAACAGCATGCCAAAAAAGATCTTTCAATCCAACGCCCTTGTGAGCTTTAAGAAAATTAGCTTGCAAGTGCAATATGCACCATCTGTGGACAACATTTCGTGGCCAGTTGGCAATGTCTCCAACTGTGGAAAGGATGCCATTATGCCGATCAGATATCAAGCAAACTTTACGACCCTTAACAATATATTTGCAAAGAAGATACAGAAACTAACACCAGTTTCGGTAGTCCTCTTTTTCAACAATAGCGAATACGAGAGGAAGTAGACTATCATTTGTGTCAATACCCATGGAAATAAGAATAACCCCTCTATATCTTCCATGCAGGAATATGCCATCAACAGAAATAACAGGACGACAATGAGAGAATTCTTCCATACAAGTGCCAAATGCCCAGAACACACGATCAAACATACCTAAAGCACCGGGAGGAGGAGGATCAGAATGCTCTACAATGGTTCCAGGGTTCCACTTTTGGATGTCTGCTAACAAACGTGGCAATCTTATGTAAGATTCTTCCCAGTCTCCATATGCCTCTGCAATAGCTTTTTGTTTGCCACACCATGCCTTCCTATATCACTACCAGAAAAATAGGTTTTAGCGACGGAAATTTCCGTCGCTAAATCCAAATTTCCGTCGCTAAAATTAAACAGCGACGGAATTTTTCCGTCGCTGGTCCGTCGCTACCAGCCCGTCGCAGTGCTCCGACGGCTCAATTTCCATCGGTATATTTTGATTTTACCGACGGAATTAATTCCGTCGTCGATTTGCGACATCGGCAACGGAAATTTCCGCCATTTGAAATTAATTTAATTTAATTAATTTTTATTTCAGCGGCGGAAATTTCCGTCATTGAAAAAAAATTAATTAAATTAAATTAATTTCGACGGAATATTCCGTCGCTGAATAAAAATTAAATTAAATAAAATTAATTCAATGACGGAAATTTCCGTCGCCGATTTAATTTATTTTAATTTAATTTTTATTTCAACACGGAATATTCCGTCGCCGATTTAATTTATTTTAATTTAATTTTTATTTGCTGACGGAAATTTCGCCGATTGAATAAAAATTAATTAAATTAAATTAATTTCGCCAAGGAAATTTACGTCGCTGAAATAAAAATTAAATTAAAAGAAATTAATTTCAGTGGCGGAATATTCCGTCGCTGATTTATTTTATTTTATTTTAATTTTTATTTCAGCGACGGAATATTCCGTCGCTGAATTAATTTATTTTAATTAAATTTTTATTTCAATGACGGAAATTTCCGTTGCTGGTTTATTTTATTTTAACAAAATTGTAATAATTTGTACTGCCAAAATGCTTACCAATAACAAAATAACAAAATTAAAAGAGTAAAATGAATTCTGTGGATCGAAAATTATTAAACAAAATAACAAAGCCACTGCATCTTTTCTGCATATGAACAAAATAACAAAATTAAACCAATGCAAAATGCTTACCAATAACAAAAAGCATATTATTAAACTAAGGAATTGTAATAATTTGTACTGCCAACATATTCCAGTAAGGATATGCTTGGCAGCATCAATTCTATGTCAGCCTTAAATTTAGAATTGAAAGAGTAAAATGAATTCTGTGGATCGAAAATTATTCTTCAATTCCAATGCCATGGTTTGGTATTGATGTGCCAAACATAGCCTAGGAATAATAGAGAAGATATAAGAGCGGGGGTTGAAGAAATAAGCTTGGAGGTGTTTGAAGAGAGAGAAAGGCGGTGGCCGGTGCCGGAATTACAGAGGGGCGATGGAGGTTGGAGTAGGGAAGAGCGGGGGTTGGAGGAAGAAATAGTGGAATGGGTTTGGCGGTGATTGATGGCGACGGCGGCGTATAGATCTGGGAAGGCGGAGGAAGGCGCCGGAAGTGGGGGAGGCGTATAGATCTGAGAAGAGGGGCGAGGAAGAGGCGGAGATGGAGATGGAGGCGAAGGAGACAGATTGAGAGAGAGAGTTGGAAATGGAGGCGGATGGAGAGAGAGAGAGAGGTGGTAGTGGTGGCGGAGGGACCCGGCAGAGAGAAGTGGAACTGGGTTTCGCCGGAAGTGGGGGAGGGGTTCGCGGTGGACGTGGAAGAGATGGAGTAGAGAGAGAAAGTGTGTGTGTGAGAGAGAGAGTGTGTGTGTGTCTGGGAAGAGTAAGTGTGTGTGTGTGTGAATATATATATATATATATATATATATATATATATAAGGATTAATTTATTTGTTAAAATGTGAGTAAGGAATTTGAACCATTGATTTAATATGAATGGATGGTTGAGATGGTGATCCAAGTGAAATAGTTTGTTAAAATGTGAGCCATTGGATTCAACTTAAATGTGTTATTATAAATGGCTTAGATGGAGATCCATGTGAACGATAATTACTTAATAATAAATAATAAATGATAATAATGATACTTAGTTTTTTTTTTGGAAAAATATTTAATTCATTTAAAATCTAATAAAATTATTTAATAATAATAATTGCATAATAAATTTAAATGCCTAGTACCACAATAATAATTAGTAATAACATAATAATAATTGATATAAAAAATAATTAATAATAATTTAAACTATAAAATAATATTATGCCTAATATCAATAATAATAATATTTATCTCTATTCAAATATTTTAGACTTTTTTACAACAAATGGAAGTTGAGTTACAAATATGTGCCATTATTTAGGATTTTATGAATTTGTCTCGATCTTGTGAAAATGGTATACGACTATCTCGTTTATTTTTTAACTTTTTTCTACATTCTAAATGACATTTAAAGTGTTTTCATCTTTATGACCTTCCTCGTCCAAATGGAAATTGAGTTACAAATATGTGCCATTATTTAGAATTTTAAGGAATGTGTCCCGATCTTGTGAAAATGGTATACGGCTACCTCGTTTATTTTTTTTAATTTTTTTCTATATTCCAAATGACATTTAAAGTGTTTTTCATTTAGAATGTAGAAAAAAATTAAAAAAAAATAAACGAGGTAGCCGTATACCATTTTCACAAGATCGGGACACATAAAACCCTGAGAACCCTAAATAATGGCACATATTTGTAACTCAATTTCCATTTGGATTTTGAGGAAGGTCATAAAGATGAAAAACACTTTAAATGTCATTTAGAATGTAGAAAAAAATTTAAAAAAAATAAACGAGGTAGCCGTATACCATTTTCACAAGATCGGGACACATTCCTTAAAACCCTAAATAATGGCACATATTTGTAACTCAATTTCCATTTGGATTTTGAGGAAGGTCATAAAGATGAAAAACACTTTAAATGTCATTTAGAATGTAGAAAAAAATTAAAAAAAAAATGAACGAGGTAGCCGTATACCATTTTCACAAGATCGGGACACATAAAACCCTAAGAACCCTAAATAATGGCACATATTTGTAACTCAATTTTCATTTGGATTTTGAGGAAGGTCAAAAGATGAAAAACACTTTAAATGTCATTTAGAATGTAGAAAAAAATTTAAAAAAAAATAAACGAGGTAGCCGTATACCATTTTCACAAGATCGGGACACATTCCTTAAAACCCTAAATAATGGCACATATTTGTAACTCAATTTCCATTTGGATTTTGAGGAAAGTCATAAAGATTAAAAACACTTTAAATGTCTTTATAATGTAGAAAAAAATTAAAAAAAAATAAACGAGATAGCCGTATACTATTTTCACAAGATCGGGACACAAAACCCTAAGAACCCTAAATAATGACACATATTTGTAACTCAGTTTCCATTTGGATTTTGAGGAAGGTCAAAAGATGAAAAACACTTTAAATGTCATTTAGAATGTATCAAAAAATAAAAAAAAATAAAACGAGGTAGCCGTATACCATTTTCACAAGATCGGGACACATAAAACCCTGAGAACCCTAAATAATGGCACATATTTGTAACTCAATTTCCATTTGGATTTTGAGGAAAGTCATAAAGATTAAAAAACTTTAAATGTCATTTATAATGTAGAAAAAAATAAAAAAAAATAAACGAGATAGCCGTATACCATTTTCACAAGATCTGGATACAAAACCCTAAGAACCCTAAATAATGACACATATTTGTAACTCAGTTTCCATTTGGATTTTGAGGAAGGTCAAAATATGAAAAACACTTTAAATGTCATTTAGAATGTATAAAAAAATTAAAAAAAAATAAACGAGGTAGCCGTATACCATTTTCACAAGATCGGGACACATAAAACCCTGAGAACCCTAAATAATGACACATATTTGTAACTCAGTTTCCATTTGGATTTTGAGGAAGGTTAAAAGATGAAAAACACTTTAAATGTGATTTAGAATGTATAAAAAAATTAAAAAAAAATAAACGAGGTAGCCGTATACCATTTTCACAAGATCGGGACACATTCCTTAAAACCCTAAATAATAGCACATATTTGTAACTCAATTTCCATTTGGATTTTGAGGAAGGTCATAAAGATGAAAAACACTTTAAATGTCATTTAGAATGTAGAAAAAAATTAAAAAAAAATAAACGAGGTAGCCGTATACCATTTTCACACGATCGGGACACATTCCTTAAAACCCTAAATAATAGCACATATTTGTAACTCAATTTCCATTTGGATTTTGAGGAAGGTTAAAAGATGAAAAACACTTTAAATGTGATTTAGAATGTATAAAAAAATTAAAAAAAATAAACGAGGTAGCCGTATACCATTTTCACAAGATCGGGACACATTCCTTAAAACCCTAAATAATAGCACATATTTGTAACTCAATTTCCATTTGGATTTTGAGGAAGGTCATAAAGATGAAAAACACTTTAAATGTCATTTAGAATGTAGAAAAAAATTAAAAAAAAATAAACGAGGTAGCCGTATACCATTTTCACACGATCGGGACACATTCCTTAAAACCCTAAATAATAGCACATATTTGTAACTCAATTTCCATTTGGATTTTGAGGAAAGTCATAAATATTAAAAACACTTTAAATGTCATTTATAATGTAGAAAAAAAATTAAAAAAAAATAAACGAGATAGCCGTATACCATTTTCACAAGATCGGGATACAAAACCCTAAGAACCCTAAATAATGACACATATTTGTAACTCAGTTTCCATTTGGATTTTGAGGAAGGTCAAAATATGAAAAACACTTTAAATGTCATTTAGAATGTATAAAAAAATTAAAAAAAAATAAACGAGGTAGCCGTATACCATTTTCACAAGATCGGGACACATAAAACCCTGAGAACCCTAAATAATGACACATATTTGTAACTCAGTTTCCATTTGGATTTTGAGGAAGGTTAAAAGATGAAAAACACTTTAAATGTGATTTAGAATGTATAAAAAAATTAAAAAAAAATAAACGAGATAGCCGTATACCATTTTCACAAGATCGGGACACATAAAACCCTGAGAACCCTAAATAATGGCACATATTTGTAACTCAATTTCCATTTGGATTTTGAGGAAAGTCATAAAGATTAAAAAACTTTAAATGTCATTTATAATGTAGAAAAAAATTAAAAAAAAAATAAACGAGATAGCCGTATACCATTTTAGCCTTTGTTAATTAGTGGTTTTTTTTAGAAAAAGTTATAGAAAAAAAGATAGAAAAAAACTAAACAAATGAAGGTATATAGAAGAAAAGTCAAAAGAGGGACGGACTACCCTATATTTATTTTTTTATTTTTTGTAAGTTTTTTATTAACTAGAAAATAATATTTTAGCCTTTGTTAATTAGTGGTTTTTTTAGAAAAAGTTATATAAAAAAAGATAGAAAAAAACTAAACAAATGAAGGCATATAGAAGAAAAGTCAAAAGAGGGACGGACTACCCTATATTTATTTTTTAATTTTTTTTAAATTTTTTATTGACTAGAAAATAATATTTTAGCCTTTGTTAATTAGTGTTTTTTTTTAGAAAAAGTTATATAAAAAAAGATAGAAAAAAACTAAACAAATGAAGGCATATAGAAGAAAAGTCAAAAGAGGGACGGACTACCCTATATTTATTTTTTAATTTTTTTTAAATTTTTTATTGACTAGAAAATAATATTTTAGCCTTTGTTAATTAGTGGTTTTTTTTAGAAAAAGTTATATAAAAAAGATAGAAAAAAAACTAAACAAATGAAAGTATATAGAAGAAAAGTCAAAAGAGGGACGGACTACCCTATATTTATTTTTTAATTTTTTAAAAATTTTTATTGACTATAAAATAATATTTTAGCCTTTGTTAATTAGTGGTTTTTTTTTTAGAAATAGTTATATAAAAAAAGATAGAAAAAAAACTAAACAAATGAAGGCATATAGAAGAAAAGTCAAAAGAGGGACGGACTACCCTATATTTATTTTTTAATTTTTTTAAATTTTTTATTGACTAGAAAATAATATTTTAGCCTTTGTTAATTAGTGGTTTTTTTTAGAAAAAGTTATATAAAAAAAATAGAAAAAAACTAAACAAATGAAGGTATATAGAAGAAAAGTCAAAAGAGGGACGGACTACCCTATATTTATTTTTTAATTTTTTTAAATTTTTTGTTAACTAGAAAATAATATTTTTAGCCTTTGTTAATTAGTGGTTTTTAGAAAAAGTTATAGAAAAAAAGATAGAAAAAAACTAAACAAATGAAGGTATATAGAAGAAAAGTCAAAAGAGGGACGGACTACCCTATATTTATTTTTTAATTTTTTTTAAATTTTTTATTGACTAGAAAATAATATTTTAGCCTTTGTTAATTAGTGGTTTTTTTTAGAAAAAGTTATATAAAAAAAGATAGAAAAAAACTAAACAAATGAAGGTATATAGAAGAAAAGTCAAAAGAGGGACGGACTACCTAATTAGTGTTTTTTTTTAGAAAAAGTTATAGAAAAAAAGATAGAAAAAAAACTAAACAAATGAAAGTATATAGAAGAAAAATTAAAAAAAAAAAATTCAGCGACGGAATAATTCCGTCGCTGATAAATTAAAAAAAAAAAATATATATATATAAATTATCAGCGACGGAATTATTCCGTCGCTGATAATCTAATTTTTTTTTTTTAAAAAAATAAATTATTAGCGACGGAATAATTCCGTCGCTGTTAACGTAAAAAAATAAAAAATAAATAAATTAGCAGCGACGGAATTATTCCGTCGCTGATATTTTATTTAGCGACGGAATTAAATTCCGCCGCTGAAATTCCGTCGCTAAAACGAATATTCGTCGAATATTCGTTTTTAGCGACGGAATTCAGCGGCGGAATTTAATTCCGTCGCTAAATTTGGCGCCAAATTTATTCCGTCGCTAAAGCATAATTTCCGTCGCTAAATAGCGACGGAATGCTTCCGTCGCTGTTTATTCTGTCGCTAAAACACCAGTTTCTGGTAGTGTATGAAACATTCTTTCCATGGGTATTTTTTATTGTCGCCTTCACTAGTGCAATCTTCAACTCGGGATCAGCCTTAACCAGTTCCAAAACTTCTTGCCCTATGAACATAGCATCTAGGTTTTGATGATCTTGGCTAATTTCTGTTCCCAAGCAAGAATGAGGACCCTTGTATTTGGTAACTTCCCAATACCCGGCATTCTTCAAACTCACATTCACATAAAAATTGCACGGAAAATCTTTCACCAAACACTCAATAGTCCACTTTCGGGTTGTGCTTCGTTTTACCTTGAAGCTCAAATTTTTCTTAATATGAAACAACTTCAATTTATGCTACACCTCTAACTTCTTTGAAAAACGGATACCTTTGGCAATTTCATGAGGTTCTGCATCCCAATCAGCAAAGTTATATTGGTTATCATCATAAATATCTGATCCTTCTCCAATATCACGATAAAATTGATACCCGACTCTCTCATGCACATGATGTTGTGGTTCTTCGTAAGAAACCAAATGTAAACCCAAATCATCCCTCACCCAGCATCACCCTCATTCTCGCTATCATCAGTAGGACTACTGCAATCATCATATCCATCATCACTTTCTTCGTTTAGAAGCAACCCAATATTGTCTTCATAATCTGAATCATTATCATCAATATTATACAATTCCTCACCCTCACCCCTCCCTCTTCCTCTCCCTCTTCCTCTTCCTCTTCCTCTTCCTGTTCCTCTTCCTCTTCCTCTTCCTCTCCTCTCCCTCTTCCACATATGTTTGTGTACTTGTTTCAGCATCCCTTTTACTATAGCAGCTTAAAAAACCCATCTGGAAGGTATCCATGTCATTAACATACTCATTTTGTAATGGCTCCTCATGGGTTTCAAACTCCTCAACATTCATATTATCAACTGAATTCATCTTAACATACAATTGTAAGCTACTCAACCCACCAAACTGAGCAGAAACATCAAACATAACTTCCATACCCATATCATTGTCGATTACAAATGTAATGTAATTTGCAACACCAGAAGCGACAAAATGAGGATATCTACAAGTAACTTGCAACTGAACATTAGCTCGATCTACCCCAATTTTCTTAGCTAACTTCCTAATCAACTTCTTGTAACTCCATCGAGTTTTAGGTCTAAGTGCACATTTTGGTCCCCTTTCAAAATTTTCACCTTCAAAAGGATGTTCATCATCTCCTCCCCAATAACACATGAAAACAAGTGAAACTTCAGCCATATTTATTCCTAAAAATTGAATAAAAAAATAATTAACAAAAACCTAATTTAACAACAAATTATAATAATTTTAACAATAAATTTTAAAAAAAATGTATACAAGCAAAAAAAAAAATTAACTTACTATTAATTAAGAAGTGTCCTTCTTCTTTCTCTTTCTCCTTCTCCTTCTCTTCCCAACACTTCTCTATTTCTTCTTCTTTCTCTTTTTCTTTCTCCTTCTCTTACTCTATTTCTTCTTCTTGGAAACACACAACACAGCACTAAGCACTTTATTCTCACCTTTTCTCCCCATCTCCCATGTAGTCCATCAGTAACAAAAAATAAATAAATTAATTGCTAAAGCCGGTAGTGGTAGTACCGGGTTTGAATTTAAATTCATTTCCGGTATTGCCAATACCGGATCCCCCCATTTATTATTTTTAAAAGTAACGATTTATGTTTTTTTTAAAAAATTAACTTTAAATTCGGTATTTTCAATATCGGCTTTACAATTTTTATTTAAAAAAACAATTAATCAGTTTTGTTTTTAAAAAATTAAAGCCGGTAGTGACAATACCGGCTTCAAAGTTAATTTCGGTATTGCCAAAACCGGCTCTCCCAAAAAGTGTTAATATGGTTAATAAGTTTTGGTCAATGTTATTTTGGTATTTAAAATTTTAAAAAACAATATTTTGAAAAAAAATTCACATATATCCTGTTTGTTGTGATAAAAGGTGGATATGCTATCAACAGTTTTGGATCCATGGTTCTTCCAAACAGCCCAACATAAAATAAATCAGAAATACGCCATGAGACAAAAGAATCTACCTCCTCAAACTCTATTGCATTACATAATGGCTCCCCCCTATTATCTAGATCATGGATTTTATCTTCCTAAGTTATATATTGTTATAACTTGATTTAAAGCGATTTGTTCTTTGGTTTTTACTAAGTGTCTTCACTGGGGAGTTTTGACTCATCTTGAATTGTATATATTGGGAGGATCTGTGGTTCTGGATTTTCAGTTTTGGTCTATCTCACTTCTTTTGAGTCGATTCAAATGTTAGGAGTCTCGGTTAAAAAGAAAAGGTTGTTAAAGGGGAGGGGCAGCTGCCCATTCTTTCTTGTGCGAGTAATTTGGTGGATTCATATGGAAGACACTTCAAAGAAGAGTGTTCGTTTCAAACCTAACAGTTCTTTTAAATACCGCAAGTGTACGGGCTATAATAGTATAGCTAATGCAAGTACGGGTCGATCCTACAGAGACAGTGTTTACTTTTAAACAATACTTGTATTTACGAAGAAATAGAAATGAGATTGGGAGAAATATTGTTTGGTTTGCGAAATATCTAAAAACATACACTAAATACTTAAATTGAACTCTTATAATATGGAGGCTTTCTCGGGATTGGAATTCATATAGTCATATATTCATCAATTATTCATGCCTTTGATAATAGAAGTGCTCATCAAAATCATGGATGGTACATTAAGCCTACGCTACTTCTCATGATCAAGCAAGTAGCGTTTATATCCTTCACTAATTATGCCCTATCTCTCGATGACCCATAATTAGTAAGGATCCATTAATGTTCATAAATCCACGTACTTTCCATTCAAGGAACATCCCTAGGCCATTGAACTACATACTCTCATGATCAATGAAACCTGGTTCCTTCATATGGTTCCGTTAATCGAGATTCTCCGCTAGGTACTTCTCTCGATTAACTAGAATCATACAAATTGGACGTCTCCAAAATGTAAGTCATTTAGAGTTTGATATGAAGAGAATTGTTAAGATGAAGAGAGGATGACATGATTTATAAGGATGATAAATAAAGATGTTGAGTTTCCAACCCCAAAAATTAGGGAGATTACTCACAACCCATGATTAAAACAAACATAAACAATTAATATAAAGATAGGGAAAAGAAGGACTTACGATTGTAGAAATGTAGAAGATGAAAGTAAACTTCAGAAATTGTATTGCTTCTTCCTTCCAAAATATCTTCAAGAACAATGTTGAATCTTTGAATATTTGGAAACTAATAATGCTAGAGTAATTCTATGTGTTTTCAGTTGTAAATCAGATGATTTTTTTTGATTTTTTTAAAAACTAATACAAAGGGGCCTTTAAATAGGCAATCTAAGCTAGGGATGCAACTCTATAAAAAGTTGTCTTCAAAAAGGTGTGTTTATGAATCTGAAACAGTAAGTGCACGGCCTTGCGTTGTAACTTGCACGACCGTGTAAGCTTTGGCGCCAATTTTATTTTGAACTGATAGGAGATGCACGGCCGCTCCAGATAATGCTGCACGGCCGCTCTGGCTTGATTTGCTCGGCCGCTCTAGATTTGAAGACACGGACGCTCCATAGGACTTGGGCGATTTTGGCTTGACAGAGGCAGTTGTAAGGCCGCTCTATTTTATAGAGCACGACCGCTCTAGTGCAGATTAGGCCTGGATGACAAGTTTGAAGCTATCCATTCTTAGCTTTGATCCCTTAGATATTTTTCAAGCTTTATTTGTTCCAAAAATCAACTTAAAAACCTCTATAAATGCTCAAACACACCAACAAGCATAAAATCGAAGATATAGAACAAAAGAAGCTAAATTATACTAAATGAAGACTAAATGAGGATAAAAACTAAGTAAATGATATAGATATAATGTTATAAATGACTATAGAATAGCCAATTATCAAACTCTCCCACATTAAATCCTTGCTTGTCACTAAGCAAGATTAAGATAAAAAGATGGAGAGGGAGGAAAAATGTAAATGATAAAAACATAAAGTTGGATTCCTCAGAAAATAAATAAATGTTACAAGCCTTTATTGCCATGAAAATTTTGTCTTTATCTACCTATTCATACTTTTTATAACCTTACAGATCATTAGAAAGAGGTTTAGAAAGATAATTAAGAGAGTAAATTTAAGACAATAAATCATTATAGCATAAATATAATTTGACTAAGCAAAGTATAATGTAGAGAAGGATGAACCTTTGGATCATAAGCTTGTCGTAAGGGAGATTTCACTCTTTAGAGTGCTATGTGAAAAATGGCTTATTGCTTAAAATGTACAAATAAAAAGAATGATCATTTATTCACAAACTAGAAGTATTCATAGGAATTGAGATGCACTTTTGAATCACAAAGATGGAAATGGAGGATGATAGTGAAAAATTTATCAAGGCTAACAAATTATCTTATTTTATACGTATTAAAGTTGCAAAAGACTTAAGTGATTTT
This sequence comes from Adenophora triphylla var. japonica, assembly GCA_022495995.1. Classification (NCBI taxonomy): domain Eukaryota; kingdom Viridiplantae; phylum Streptophyta; class Magnoliopsida; order Asterales; family Campanulaceae; genus Adenophora; species Adenophora triphylla. Next base: position 49,376 of record JAFEMH010006260.1, on the reverse strand, counting down.
GAACCTTTCAAGTAGGATACATTGCGGCAGCGAACTCCATGTTCCTAATACTTAGATCAAAAATACTTACTCTATATACTATTTCCATTTAACAAGAGTATATCATCGCAGCGAACGCCGTGCCCCGAGTTACTAAGGAAATAATAGATGTTTTTTGCTTCTTTTTTTTTCAAAGATTTAGTGACTTAGTCACTTTTGAGCATTAAGATAAAATTTTGTTTAGCCTTGATTGATTAGTCGAAATGGAAAGATGTATTTTTATGAAGGGTTGTGATTCAAAAGGTGCAAAACAATATGAATATTTCTAAGGAGGGAATAAAACTAAAAAATTTTAAAGTGTACATTTGAAGAAATAACTTACAATATTTCACAAGATTTAAACAACCAAGAGCTTAAGATGATCAGAAGAATTCAACTAATCTAAATAATGCTTTTTCTTAATAAAATCCTATATAATGCTATACTAACTTATGAAGCTTCAATATACTTTCTAAATTATCCCTAAGTTTCTTTTCCTAATAATTCTAAGTTTATAGAAAATATGAAGAGAAAAGGAAAGACATTATCCTAATTCAATTGGCAAGCATAAGGATAAGCAATTTTGTCATGATAGGGATTTTTCTTCTTCTTTTTTATTTATTTTTTTTTAATGAAAAACATGATGCATACATATAGAAAGATAAAAAGAAATGCAACTAAGCTAAAAAGAAAAAACTAAACTAAAAAACAATAAAAATAGATAGATACCCCCCCCACACTTGAGGAAAACATTGTCTTCAATGTTTTAAGGACATATGAAAGAGGGGAGGGTGAAGAAATACTTACTTGGGATGAGAGGTTGGATCTTCGAGCGTAATTGATGACACTACTCCAATCGGGTCCCCAGTCATGTAGTGCTTTAGCCTTTGGCCGTTGACCTTGAATTCTCCTTCTGCTTAGCTCCAAATAATGATTGATCCATATGGGTATACCTTACGAATTTGATATGGGCCCGTCCATCTTGACTTTAGTTTCCCTGGAAAAAGCTTTAAATGAGAATTGTAAAGTAACACCATATCTCCTTCTTTAAACTCTTTCCTTATGATATGCGCATCGTGGCATTTCTTTGACCTTTCCTTATATAGCTTGGCACTTTCATATGCTTCATATCGGAGTTTCTCAAGCTCTTATAACTGTAGCTTTCGCTTTTCACCGGCATTTACCAATTCGTAATTGAGAGCCTTAATTGCCCAATATGCCTTGTGTTCAAGTTCCACCGGCAAATGACATGGCTTCTCATACACCAAACTGAAGGGAGTGGTTCCAATGGGTGTTTGAAAGCGGTCCGATAAGCCCACAAAGCATCGCTTAACTTTATTGACCAATCCTTGAACTTGTGATTGTCTTTTCCAAGATCCATTTTATTTCCCGATTTGATACTTTCACTTGCCCGCTTGTTTGAGGATGATATCCAGTGCCCGTTTTATGATGGAATTCATACTTTTTTAATAAAGCCTCAAATTTGCGGTGTGAAAAATGTAAACCACCATAACTTATAACAACTTTCGGGACTCCGAACCTTGGAAAAATGATGTTCTTGAATAGCTTCATGATGACTTTTGAGTCGTTTGTTGGAGATTCAATGGCTTCAACCCATTTTGAGACATAATCCACCGCTACTAAAATATAATTGTTATTGTAAGATGATGGAAATGGCCCCATGAAATCTATATCCAAAACATCGAAGATTTCAACCTCTAAAATATTATTAAGAAGCATTTCGTTCCTCCTTGAAATGATGCTGGTTTATTGGCAACAATCACAAGTAACAACAAAATTTCGAGAATCTTTAAACAGCGTGGGCCAATAAAAACCTGATTGAAGAACCTTGGCGGCGGTTTTGGTTGTGCTTGCATGACCGCCATAAGGAGAGGAATGACAGTGATGAAAAATGTCATTAACCTCTTCATTAGGCACACACCGCCTAATGATTCCGTCTGTGCATTGTTTGAAGTAGGGGTGTGCAAACCCACCCATCGGGTCGCAAAGCCCGCAAGGCCCACAAAAACCCGGCCCGACCCGTCTCTTTCAAAAACTAAGTCGTTTTGTAATTTATACTAAGTTAGTTACTCTTTCATAGATGACTTCAATAGCATATACATAGAAATTTTCTTGGTTGACTTCTCAAATATGACTATTGAATAAACAAAGAATGATTGCTATTATTCTTCTCGGAATACTGGGAAAATTAACAAATCGAAAAATAGTGTTTAATTTCCGATAAGAATTTTTCTTTTGTTGATAACTTATTTCCATAGGAAGAATTCTACATGATAAGTAATTTACAATGTCCGCAAACCAAGGGGTTTCGACATTGCTTATAGCAAGAAGATGGTCGTCCGAAAATGAATCATCAATAGGAAGTTCTTCTTCATTGGAAATTTCCAATTTTTTTGGAAGACGGTATAAATGATCCGCAACTAAATTCTCCGTCCCCTTCTTGTCACGGATCTCTAAATCAAATTCTTGGAGAAGAAGGATCCATCTTATTAATCTTGGTTTGGCATCCTTCTTTGCCAATGAATATCTTATCGCAGTATGATCCGTGTATACTATTACTTTTGATCTCACCAAATATGACCGAAACTTGTCTATTGCAAATACCACGACCAATAATTTTTTTTTTTTGTGGTGGCGTAATTCACTCGTGCTTCATCCAATGTTCGGCTAACATAGTATATAGCATGAGTTTTCTTGTCTTTTCGCTGTCTCAAAACTGCTCCTACCCCATAGTCACTTGCATCGCACATTATTTCGAAAGGGAGGTCCCAATCAGGTGGTTGCACGACAGGAGTTATAGCACTTCGCGGAATTTTAATCTTTCCGTCTTTTTATTTTTGTTTTCGAGTCGCCACAAGCTAGGGAATCATATATAGTAGTGAAAACTTGACTTGAATTTCGAAATGAGTAGGTCTGCTGAGAAACGCGTTTCTCCATAACTATGGAGAAACGCATTTTTAATAGCCAGAAGCTATACGTTTGACAACCGTAAGAAAATTTACGGATATCGCCTCAAAGGGTTCTCGATATCCAGAAGCTTTGGAACGGATATCCGAAGCCTTTGGGCGGATATCCGTAAAAATAGATTTGAAGCCAAATCCAAGGCCAAGACCAGAAATTGCTTATTGAAGGTTTTACGGATATCCGAAACCTTCAAATGTATATCCGAAACCATCAAATGAATATCCAGAAACATTTTGAAAGTTTCGGATATCATTTTGAAGGTTTCTGGATATCACTTTCATAAGCTTCCTGGATATCCTTTCAAAGGGTTCTGGATATCCAGAACCTTTGACACTGATATCCAGAAGTAACCATGGGACAAGGTCATGGCCAATACAAAAAGTTTCTGGATATCTTTTCAAAAGGTTCTGGATACCCGTAACCCGTTTCTCCATAACTTATGAAGAAACGCGTTTCTCCCTAGATTTTACGTTTCGAAATAACCAAGAACCAAACACTTGTAAAATCCTTGACTTTATTCCCTCCATCCTAAAAAAAGTCTCACTTATCATTTTCTTCTTTCCTAGAGAAGGAGTTGCATTTCTGAACAAGGAAATAGTGCAATTTCACACGAAGGTATCCGAGTTAGTAAAACACAACAACAATTAAAAAGTTTGTAAAATTCTTGACTTTATTCCCTCCATCCTAAAAAAAAAGTCTCACTTATCATTTTCTTCTCTCCTAGAGATGGATTGCATTTCTGAACAAGAAAATAGGGCAATTTCACGAAGGTATTCGAGTTAGTAAAACACAACAACAGCTAAAAAGTTTGACAAGTCAAATATAACGTTATTTGGAATTCACACATGAATAATTATGAACCGAAGAACACTACTCTTGATTAATTATTTCCATCCAACCTTTAACCAGTTAACTACTCCTTTTGTCCCATTACAAACTACACATTTTCCTCAATGGGCGTCCCATAACAAACTACATACTTAGAGCATCTCCAACCCATTTCTTCAAATTTTACTTCATTTCTTCAAATTTTGCTTCAAATGTTGCTTCAATTTTTTTTCCTCTCCAACCCATTCCTTCATTTTTTACTTCAAAAAGAATATTCTTAGCATCTTTCCATTCCACCTCATCATTCTACTACTTCTATAATTTCACAAATACTACACAAAGTTTAATCCTTTTACATATTCAACCCTCTCTTTTGTTTAGAAATAAAAATTCAAATAATGTATTTATAATTCAAATTACTATAATAAAATATATTTTATTATTAAAAAAATACAAAATAAAATGACATTGACGTAAATGATATATTGACATAAAGAAAACATTGGCACAAAGAACCAAATTTATAAAGCATTCCAAAGTTGACATAAAGGATACGTTGACACAAAGAAAACATTGACAAAACAAAACATTGAAATAAAGAAAACATAAAGAAAAAACATTGAAAAGTACATAACAACGTTCACTAATCTTTAGAATTGATGTATCTCTCCCATAAATGCTCTATTAAAGCATTTCGAAGTTCAACATGAGCACTTTTATCCTTGATTTTCCTGTGCCGACCAATAAATTCTTGAAAATGAATATTGTCATCAACAATTTCAACTGTTGGAGCTGGTGCTTCTGGCACTTCAGAAATTGATGCATTGAGATTACGCTCATGCTCAATTATCATATTGTGCATGATAATTCAAGTAGTCATTATATCATGTAGTACATCCTTTTCCCAAAAACGTGTCGGCCCTGCAATAATAGAAAAACGAGATTGTAGAACTCCAAATGCATGTTCCACGTCTTTCCTACACGCCTCTTGTTTCCTAGCAAAATATTGTTTCTTTCGACCAAGTGGCTTGTGAATAGTTTGCACTAATGTAGACCATTTGGGATATATACCATCAGCCAAATAATATCCCATATCATATTCTTTTCCTTGGATAACATAATGTGCGGGAGGAGCAATACCTTGAGAGAGATTGGAAAACAAATGTGATGATTCCAATACATTAATATCATTATTAGTTCCTGGCATACCGAAATACGCATGCCATATCCAAAGATCATAATCAGCTACGGCTTCAAGAATAATACTCGATTTACCGCTACGCCCTGCATATTGTCCGGCCCAACCCGTAGGATAATTTTTCCACTCCCAATGCATACAATCAAGGCTACCAAGCATTCCGAAAAAACCCCGTTCCTTGCCAATGTGAAGTAATCGTGCCGTATCATTAGCATTAGGTGATCTCAAATAACGCTCTACAAAAACTTCAACAATAGCACAACAAAATCTCTTTAAACATTCAATTGTAGTTGACTCACCAATTTTAACGATTTCGTCGGTTGCATCGGCTGGCATAGCATAAGTTAACATCCGAAACACAGCCGTTACTTTTTGAAAAGTAGATAATCCAAGCTTACCTAAACCATCACTTCGTTGCTCGAAATATTGATCATGGCCTTTGATTGCCTCAACAATACGAAGAAAAAGATGTTGAGACATTCTGTATCATCTTCAAAACTTTTTTTTGCAATATGTTGGAGCATCGACAAAGTAATTATTTAGCAACTCATGATCCGTAGCTTCACAATTGCGGTTGATCATGATATGGCCTGGAATTGAGCCATGTCGAATAGGATTTTGAAACATGTTTCGCTGCTCCAAAATCATGTTAGTATTTTGCACCATAGAAAAGGCTACAAATTGAGATTGAGAGAGATCATTAATGAAATAATCATCATCTTCATCATTTGATGAAGAAGATGATGACCTTTCAAATGATGTATTAGAAGGACCCCCCGTATTGAAATTCATCTTGCAAAGAATATATTTTTTACTAATATAATTGAGAAGATGATTGTGAATTTTGAACTCATGGGAGGCTATTATTTATAGGATAGTTTGGATAGGATAAAATCTCATTTGACGGTGAGATGGTGATGAAATCTGTCTGACGATTAGGATTGTGGGTAGTGTTTGGATAGGATAAATTCTCATTTGACGGTGAGATGGTGATGAAATATGATCGACGGTTAGGATTGTGGGTAGTGTTTGGATGGGATAAAATCTTATTTGACGGTGATATGGTGATGAAATCTGACCGACTGTTAGGATTGTGGGTAGTGTTTGGATATGATAAGTATGATGCTATTATTTCTATCATGTCTAGTAGTAGGAAAAATGTTATACAATCTATTGGATTTTATCATGATGAAGACATAATCTTATGTCAAACTTTTATGAATATTTCTCAAGATCCTATAATTGGGAAGTATCAGACCAAAGATCGTTTTTGGTCTCGCGTTGAGGAGGAGCACATCAACTCAACACCTCCAGACTCCGAGGCTCGCACAAAAAAATCTTTGCAGTGCCAATGGGAAACTATTGAAAAGGCTGTTCGGAAATTAAAAGCATGTATTAGACAAATCGAGAATACAAATCCAAGTGGAGCATCCGAACATGATATTGTGAGTATTCTCTTTTATCTTTATTTTTTAATTAAGATATATATATATATATATATATATATATATATATATATATATATATATATATATATATATATATATACTTAAATTAAAATTAAAAATATTGGCAGTTAGAACGAGCAACACATTTACTAGAGGAAGATAAGGATATCAAAAAGGGTTTCAAATTTAATCATGCGTGGGATATGCTGAAAGATTTTGAAAAATTTAACGATAATGTCACGAAGGTAAGACAAGATTCGGGAAAGCGTCATTCATACTATGTGTCATCAGAATCAGGACATGTGAATTTGGAACCTAATACCCCCTGTTCTCAAGGTATTTCATCATTTTATCTTAATTTAAATGATGATGATAATGATGTTGGTACCATTTCATGTGAATGACCCATTGGAGTGAAAAAAGATAAATTGAAAAAGAAAGTTGAAGAAAAAAACAAAAATGATTATAGCAAGGTGATAGAGTAAAATGAGAGGCTAATGAGGATGATGGAGAAATTGGAAATAGACAGGCAAAAACATTTTGCTATGAAAGAACAAAGAAGAGAGGAGAAAATCTTGGCAATGAACTTGACTTTTGATGCAGATCAACAAGGGATGATTCTGGAGTTAGCAGCTACTTCCCAGGCGGCCGCCTCAGACCCACCCAGGCGCGCGCCTCAACGAGGCCCAACGGGTCAGCCTTGTACTGCCTCCCAGGCAGGCGCATCAGCTCCTGCCAGGCGCACTCCTCACCGAGGCTCAATGGGGTAGTCTCGTACTACCTTCCAGGCGGCCGCATCACCCTTGGCCAGGCGCCCGCCTCAATGACGACTTACATTTTCCTAATTCTGCTGGGGTTTATTTTTGCTGATGTTTTGAATATTTAAGTCAGGGTATTTTTGTCTTTTACTTTAAAATTTGTTTTAGGGTTTTCTTAAGAGTATTTAAACTTGTTTTATGGTTTTGGAATAGCTTAGACTTTGATTTTATGAATAGAGAAAAGCTTAGGCTTGAATCATTGATTCTTGTTCTTCATGTTCGGTCAATCTCATAGTTCATGCATCATTTGGTATCAGAAGTTCTGGTGTTCAATGGCCGAATGTGGACTGGGTAATCGTGGTAGTCCTGGTGGATGTGGTAGGGGACATGCAGCTGATCCCCAAGCAGACGAAATCCATCGCGAACGAGACCTATGTGACATCGAGAATGATAAATTGAGAAACCAGATTCAATAGATCCAACATCATCTTGCACGTTTGGAGACTCCCACCGATGTGGGCTCTGATTCAGATGCGTCTTCTGATGATGGAGAATATGCAGAGGGGATCAATCCCTTCGCTCGAGGTCATGAACGTGAATATAGGTATAAGGCAGAGTCTTCAAAGGATATCAGTGTGAAGATCGACATTCCGGAGTTTGAAGGCAAGGCACATCTTGGTGAATTCATTGATTGGTTGAATACTGTTGAACGTGTTTTTGATTTAAAACACATGAACGATAGTAATAAATTGAAACTGGTTGCAATCAAATTGAAGAAGCATGCTTCAATTTGGTGGGAACATGTTAAAAAACAAAGGGCTAGAGAAGGGAAATCACATATTAAATCTTGGGATAAGATGAAGAAATTGCTACGACGGAAATTCCTTCCTGAACACTATAGGCAGGAGTCTTTTCTTGATTATCATAATTATCTGAAGCAGGGTGATATGACTGTCGAAGAGTTCATAAACATGTTTGATAATTTGCGGATGCGGTATAATGTCGCAAAAGAGGATGAACAAACGGTTACTCACTTCATTGGGGGACTACGCATTGATGTTTCAGAGGTGGTCCAATTGCAGCAGTACTTGACTTATGAGGATGTTTTTTGACTTGCTCTGAAGTTTGAGAAACAGTTGAAGAGAAAAAAGGTTGTGAATCGTTGGCAGAGCAGAGATTTTGCTAATACTAGAGGCGTCGGCAGCTCTAGGACACCGAAGGGGATTCCACCTACTACTCCTAGGACACCAGCTTCAGCATACCCGAGTACTATACCAGTCAATCCTAGAGGGAGGCAACCTGCCAGGTGCTTCAAGTGTCAGGGGATTGGTCATCTTCAAGCCGAATGTCCCAACATGAATGCTATTGCATTAATTGAGGATGAGTTACCAGTGTATGATGATGAGGTGTATATGGATAATGGTCCAGCCTTAGTGGTTAGGCGTGTGTTAAGTACGACTGCAGCATATGATGAATAGTGGCTTCGCTATAATATCTTTCATACAAAGTGCACTGCCAAGGGCAAGGTTTGTAAGGTTATTATTGATTGTGGTAGTTGTGAGAATGTTGTCTCTACTACTATGGTGGAGAAATTAAGTTTGCCTACTGTAGTACACCCACATCCGTACAAGTTGTCTTGGTTGATCAAGGGCAATGAAATCAAGGTGGATAAGTGGTGTCTCGTGTAGTTTTCTATTGGTAAGCATTATACAGATGAAGTGTGGTGTGATGTTGTACCCATGGATGCATGTCATATTTTATTGGGTAGGCCTTGGTTATTTGACAGGAGGGTTAAACATGATGGGTTCAAGAATACATACATTTTTTGCTTGAATGATGTCTCTATTACTTTATGCCCTATGGACCCGAGACAGGAGTCGACAGCTAGTTATAGATCCTCAACTACAGTCAGTCACCAACTTTTTAGCTGCTCAACGTTTGATTCAGCTACAACAGTGGAGCAGGGATTTTATGTTCTTGTCGTGCTTGAGGATAACAAGTCGGATATGTTCACACCCGCAGCTGTGCAGTCATTACTAGATGATTACTGTGAGGTTACACCTATGGAGATTCCTCCGGGTCTACCTCCCATGTGGCATATTCAGCATTGTATTGATCTTGTTTTGGGTGCCTCTATTCCGAACAAAGCTGCTTACCGTTTGAGACCCAAAGAACATGAAGAGTTGGAGAGGCAAGTAAGGGAATTACTTGACAAGGGTGTTATTCGGGAAAGCATGAGCCCATGTGCGGTTCCTGCTTTGATGGTGCCTAAAGCGGAAGGTACGCTACGTATGTGTATGGATAGTTGAGTGATTAATAAAATCACCATCAAGTACAGGTTTCCCATTCCTCGGATTGATGATTTTCTTGATCAGTTACATGGTGCAGTGGTGTTCTCTAAGATTGATTTGAGGAGTGGGTATCTGAAATTTCCCGGATCGCGAGGGCGGCGAGCGGTTTTTGATTTCACGGAAAAGAGGAGTCGCTACGCCATTTTGATTATGAGCCAAAACTTTGAAAAAGGCTATTTGAAATGGAATCGTTTTGATTAGGAGCCAAAAGTTAGCAAAATGCTGTTTGAAAGGGGTCGTTTTTATTAGGAGCAAAAACTTAGAAAAAGGCTGTTTGAACAAAGATCGTTTTTATTAGGAGCAAAAACTTAGGAAAAGGCTGTTTGAACAGAAATTGTTAGGTTCGGAGGTCAGGTTATATTTCGGGAAGAGTAAAATTGAGATCACTCGAAATGCCTCGTATTGACGAGTCTTTCTAACTTTCTCGAAAATTGTGCGTGTGTGTTTGTGTGTTACTTGAAAATGAGTTTGAATGACAAACTTTTGATTGAAAGGAAGTTTGAATGACAAACTTTGATTTTGAAAAGGAGTTTGAATGGTGGGTTTTGAAAATGAGTCGGGCATTATAACGTTACCCTTATTTGACAAAATGACGGTAAAGGACAAAGTTTGATTTTGAAACGGGCATTATAATGTTACCCTTTTTTTGATAAAACGACGAGAAGGAAAATGCCTTCAAAGTAAATGACGGTATTGAAATGACGATCGACAAGTCAATTTCTTGAATCGAACGTTAAAGGTAAATATGATCAGCAAACCAAACGGTTTGGACGGTAAATGACAGTATTGAATTGACGGTATCAACGAACCAAACGGTTCGAACGGTAAAAGTAACAATCAACGGATGATAAAGAGCGATATTGAAATGACAATATCAACGGATCAAACGATCCGGACGGTAAATAACGATCAACGAACCAAACGGTTCGGACTATGAAAATGACGATCGACGAACCCAATGATTCGAACGATAAATGACATAATAGATAAAAACGGGTCAAGATCTCCGTTTTAACCCTAAATCACTTTTCTTGAAGAAGAAAAGTGATAGAGAAAGGATCACTTCGAGACCCGTAGACAGCGTTTTTTCTACATTTTGAAGATTTTGATTGGATCAGAAATAGCGAATGACGCGTAAAAAGAGGTGGAATGGAAGATTGAGAGTGAGAGTGTTACAAATGGCTAGGTTTTGACTCTTTTACTCGAGAGATCGTATATTTGATACGAAACGGTGTTTGAAAAGGTGTTTGGATCGTGTTTGGCTTGAAAATTATTGTTTTCATGCAAATCGAGGTGTTTTCAGGGCTTACGGTGAATTTTGGAGCTCTGGAATTGAGGTGAATGGGCAGGAGGGTTAAAAAATCTTCACCATTTACTGAATGGGAAGGGCTTTATTTATAGGAGGTAAAATTGCAGAACAGGTCGTCCGGCAAATTTTTCACTTTGGAGGGCTTTTTGGTTATTTGAAAATATGCTAAGACTGATGGGCGATCATGTAAAACAGGCCGTCCGGCCAGTCCTTCAGTTTGAGGGTATTTTGGTCTTTTACAACCATGGATTGGATTGATTTGACTCGAGGGCTCGTGCATGTAGACACCCCATTCTGAACCGATAATTACATGATTATACTACTCTTCGTCTCTTTTTTGTGTTTTGATGAAAGCATATTAGTTTCGCATTTTTCGTTATGTTTTTAACTAACCTTGTTAGTTTTGGACCTAATTGACTAACAGAATAACTGAAGATGACAGAATAGTCGAATGACTAGCTATCCCACGCGGAACATGTGTGTCCAGCATGAGATGACCCCTCTACAGAATGTGCAGAATCACTTTCCTTCTCCGTCTCAACCTCTTTTCTTGATAAATCTTATCTAATCCGGGTCTCTACTGATTTGAGAGTTCTGGAACCTTCCTTGGGTGGCATCCTATCTTGGTGACCAAGTAAATCAATCCTTATAAATACTAGATGACTTTCAGTATTTCAGATAGGGTCGACAAACAATTTACTGGTTTCTCTCCTTGCACTACCAGAAAAAGGTCATTTAGCGACGAAAATTTCCGCCGCTAAAATTAAATTTCCGTCGCTAAAAATAATCATCGATGGAAAATTCCGTCGGTGGTCCGCCGCTACCAGCCCGTCGCAGTGCTCCGACGGGTCAATTTCCGCTAGTATTTTTTTATTTTACCGACGGAATTTAATTCCGCCGGTGAATTAATGGTTTCAGCGTTGGAAATTTCCGCTGCTAAATTAATTTAATTTAATTAAATTTTCATTTCAGCGGCGGAAATTTCCGTCGCTGTAATAAAAATTAATTTAATTAAATTAATTTCAGCGGCGGAAATTTCCGTCGCTGTAATAAAAATTAAATTAAAATAAATTAATTTCAGCGGCGGAAATTACCGTCGCTGAAATTATTTAATTTTAATTTAAATTTTATTACAGCGACGAAAATTAACGCCGCTGAAATCTAAAATTAAATAAAAATTAAATGATTATTGCGGCGGAAATTCCGTCGCTGAAATAAAAATTAATTAAAATAAATTAATTTCAGCGACGGAAAATTCCGCCGCTGAAATTAATTAATTTTAATTAATTTTTATTTCAGCGACGGAATTTCCGCCGCTATAATCAAAAATTAAATTCGCAGTAAAAAATTTTATTGAAATAAATTAATTTCAGCGACGGAATATTCCGTCGTTGATTCTGAAATAAATTAAAAAAAATAATTTAAAATATCAATAAACCAAATTTTTTTTTACCTGATATAACATTTCAATTTATAAAACTAAAACTATAAAAACTAAAAATCAAATATCAGCGTACCAAATAAAAACTAAATATCACCGTACCACCGTACCAATTCGGGAGGGGGAGAGGGGGGGGAGTGGGGGAAAGGGGGGGAGGGGGGGAGAGGGGGGAGGGGCTCCCGCGGGTACCAAATGTCTCAAATGTTTACAAACAAGTATAAATTAATACAAAAATGTCTAAAAAAGTCCGCAATCAACTCGGGGGAGGCTGGAAATTACCCTGAAAGTCCTGGCCGAGATGAGCCATCAACAGCGCCAATTGTCTTTGAGTCTCTGCATGTTGTCTTTGAATCTCTGCATGACGCCGATCATTCTCCTCCCGCATCTGTGTCTGAACCGCTAAAGCCTCCGCAAGCTTTGCCCGCTCGCGTCTCTCCTCCTCCAACGCAGCCTCCAGAGTGTCAACCCTCGGATCATACGTGGGCGGGGCATCATTTCGCCGACGGCCGGTCGACGTCGATGGGCATTGCCGCCCGTAATCCCCCATCCCTAACACTCGGGCTCCTCTCTTTGGATGTCCCTCAGAGGTGATCGAGTGCCAATCATCAGGCACGAAGGGGACGGGCTCACCGGGAGGCGTTCCTTCGGGAACAACGGCGGCTTGATATGCAGCCTGTCAAAATAAAACAAACAATTATAATCATATACACAATGTAAGGTACATAAATCAATTGAAAGATTCCTGTAAATCACACATAAATAAACACCCAAAACTCGTCCATCAACCTTGATGATTGACGAACATCAAGGCTCAAGCCTAAAATCAAGGCAAAGCTCTGTTCGAATCATTTCTTGACCGAGGAAAGAGGAGAAAACACTTAGAACCGCGTTCTAAACCAAATATCTTCTAAACACAAGGTAATCTCCTATATTTTTACGCTCTTCTTCTCAATCTCTCTCTAATTGCTTTTAGAGTAGTGTAAACCCATCAAAAGGGTTAGCCTAGAGTCCCTTCAATCCATGGAGGTGATCTTGAAGCATACAACCCTACATTCCTAATTAAGAAATTAATTAGGGTTTTCCTGTTCTTATTTAAATATTGTATTAAATTGATAATCCGCCTTTAAGCAAGACCGATCTTCGAATTGGATGGATACGGTGCTCCTCGACCTTCCAAATCCATCACTTAAGCCCCGAACCCAAATCTTTCAAAAAAATATTTTTCTTATTGTTTTCCTAAATAAATGATAAGTGGCGACTCTGTTCTTCAAATAAAATCGAACGCTACAGTTTGGCGACTCTGCTGGGGATTTATTAAAATTAAAGTGGCTTAGACTTGCGTCAATTAAAGGGGATTTTCAAAAAAAAAATCGTTTTATTATTCTATTTCAGGCTAGTCCCGCACTAGACAACCCTTTGTCTCGCGCGAGACAAAGCCTCTGTAAACCATTTTGTTTTCTGGTTTTATTTAAATACTGATTCTTATTTAAATTGCGTGAGATTGGTTTTTTGATTAAAGTCCGGTCCATGGAAGATTCGGGAGTTGTAATTTTAATTTAATTTATTTATTCTCTCTCTCTCTTTATGTGGAACTACGACGGCCTGAGTCTTCCTAATTTGAAAGAAACGTAGGCAACCACTTCGTGCAGCCATTATCTGTTTTTCTTTTAGTTTTTTTTTAAAAAAAACTTTCTATTTTACACTATCACCTATAATTGACTCTCACACACGCGCAAATCATGATATAACTGTAATTGCACTACATACCTTGATAAATTCAGGACCCACACTAAGGATGGATGACGGTAACCACCTAGTCACCGGTCTCTTCGAAGTTGGATCATCCCACTTCGCGTATTCAATCTATATAGATTGTCATATTGCGAGAAGCCTAGCCGTAAACCCTGCATCAACCACATATCATGTAGATTTACTTTTTAGGACACTCCGTGACCGGTCGGTTTGATCTTGGAGTCTAGTCTTTGTAATCCCTTATCAAGATTGTTTTTTGTGCAATAAGCCATGGAAAAGAAATCAATAAATTGTCGATTCGAATTTGTCCCTTCGAAAATGTTTCTATGATTGTCCTTTCGGATTTGACCCTAAAGAGAAAATTTTCTTACTGAGTTTATTGCAAAACTTGATGTTACTTGAGATTACTTCGACCCCTAGGTCCTTAGGTTTGGATTTTGAATGTTAGAAACCCCCAAAATGGATTTTCCATCCGACCAAAATTAGGATTAAAATAAAAAAAAATGTGACTTTCAGTGGTGTTGTCTCTCGCGAGACTACTTGTCCCGTGCGAGACAAGCGTTCTGTCTTTTTGTATTTTGGCCAAAGCCTTCAAGCCTTCATACACCCTATTCAGCCGACTTGTTGGGACTCGATTATGGTTTAACACAGTTGCTACACATCTAGGTTCATCACCAAAGCTCGACACAATGTCTACTTCTCCTTCTGTCACCGAAGCCAAAATCTAGGAAACTAAGGCCAAACTCATCGAAGCCATGCTTAGGATGGATGAACAAAATAAGAAAATTGATGAGTAAAATGCCCAAATAACCGCTCTCATGGAAGATCTCCATGAGATGAAAGTCAAGAAAGGTAGAAAGCAAAAGAAGAAAGAAGGATCCTCCTCTGATGAAGAGGAATCCTACCCCAAGAAAGAATAGGAAAATCAAAAAGTCAAGCAAGAAAGAGGAAGAATCCGATTCATCCTCTTCCTCATCCTCCTCCATTGATGAGGAACATGTCTCCAAGAGTACTAAGACCAAAAAGCAAGGTAGTGGTGAAACTACTAATCTTGGTAACCATGTTACTAAGAACTACCTTGAGAAGAAACATGCAACCCTCGACACTTCAAAGGGATCATTTGTCCCATTTGATCCCGATGCTCTTCAACAATCCATCACCAAGCGTCCTCGAAAGTACAAGACACCCGATATTGCTAAGTTTAATGGCACTACTTATCCTTGAGCTCATGTTGAGACCTACACTTGGGCTATGCTTCCAATGGGCGTTGATAACACAATTTTGGCCCAATGCTTTCCTCAAACTTTGGAGGGTGCTGCAAGGTATTGTTATATGTCTCTTCCTACGACTACAAGGCTTGACTAGTCGTCTGTATGTTTAGTCTTCCAAAGGTAGTTTGAAGACAACTCCACTTACCGCCCTACTAGGAGGGATCTTGAACAAAACTAGCAACATGCAAATGAATCTTTTGCTGACTTTGCTAGAAGATGGAGACTCAAACTTACTGAAATTGCCGAAAGACCTACTCTCAAAGAGCAAATCCACATCTTCCTCTAATGCCTCCGTGATGAATTTCAAGAGAAGCTCACCGGTAATTACTTTTCTAGTTTCATTGAACTTCATGAGTCCGGAATAAGGATTGATGACTTCCTAAAAAGTAAAATGAAGGAAAGTACTTTTTGCTACAACAAGCCCAACATAAGTAAGAATGCTTTAGTCAATGCTATTGCATTCAACCGCCCCAACACTGGCAAGTATCCTGCTGTTCCTCCTCCCGAAAAGAAAAAGAGGCATTATGACAAACTTGAAGGAATCACTCAAGAAGAACTCTTCGATGTGCTTGTCAAGAATGAAAAGGTAAAACCAAGGGAAGGTGGTCCTCCTAGGGATATGGGTCCTAATCATGCTCATCACTTATTCTGCAAGTACCACAACTTCACCGACCATGACACCAACACTTGCCACCACTTGAAGGACATCATCTAAGACCTCTTTGACAATGGAGAGTTAGAATGTCCCAACATCATCGTCAATCCTCTCCCTCATAATACATGAAGAAGACGAAGCTCCAAGAAGAAATCTACACTTACCACTTTGGTGCTACAACTATCCTCTCTCTCTCTCCTTTGATAGAAGTAGATTAGGTTTTAATTTCCAAGTATGAACTCGAAGAGTCGTTCTGTTTTTTAATACTTCTCACCTCCTCTAGTTTGTGTCATCTAAACTATTGAGTCTGTTTTAATTTCTCCATTAATCAAAGTCATTTTCTTTTCCTAAACACTTTCCCTAAGGTTGTTCTACCTCATTAGTATCATTTAATTCATGCAAAATAATGGACCCTCCATTCCCTAAATCATCGAAAAAATATAAACTTCTAAACGAGTTTAAGAAGAAAGTTATCATTAGAAGGCTTAAGGGGTAAACATTGCCCCTACTGAAAGTCAAAGGTCAACAAACGAAGAAAGCCAAAGGTGCTGCTATCAACCTTCATTCCAAGAAGAGTGAGGCTACTCAATTCAAAGCTTTGAGAGTACAAAAAAAAAACTCTCAAGCTTTCATCACCCCCACAACAAAGGTGAAACTCCAATTGCATGAAGGACTCTCCCACAAAGAAGAGGAGTCAAGTGATACCAACAAAAGAAATAAAGATTACTCAACATCCTCTTACAACAAGTGAAGAAGACTTTCAGTATCGAGAAAAATGTATACCCTTAAGTCATACTAATGATTGGCTTTCTTCTCAAACTTATTTAGAAATTTCTAGATGATGCACGGTTCATTAAAAGGTAGAACAACTTTTCTAGATCTTTGAGCCAAGTAGCGTTTCTTGTTGAGTCTAGAGATGAATGTACGCTCGCCTAAATTTTATGAAAACATTCGTCGTTTTTGGGAGTCGCCACGCCATGTTTTAAGGTACACTTTGAAAAACCTTTGAAATGAGAAAATGGGTCCGGGGGTCAGGTTACGTGTTGGGAAGAACTGAGAGTTCACCCAACACGCCTCGTCCGTATACGAGTCTTTCTAATTAAACATCCAAACATATTCAAAGTGTGTGCAAACAATGATGACAAACAAGTGTGGTAAAATGAATTTTATTAATTGAAATGAGATTTTACAACTTGTGAGCCATTTGATTAGGGAGGCCACATCCCAAATACAGAGATCCAAACAGATTACAATTGGAAAAGGATCTCTGCAAACAGACAAAGTGTGTCGCGTGACACAGAACATGCATGGCTGGATGTGTCGCGTGACACAGGATCCACCCAGGCACGATGTGTCGCGTGACACAGGATGTCCATCTGCAGAGATTTCACAGCTTGAACACCAAAGGAACAGAAATCAACACAGATCTAATTATATCAACAATTCAGCTTCGGAAATATGTAATTAAACAATTATTCAACCAAGGAGGTATGGATATGGGACGATCCACACTCCCTTGGGAATCAAACAACAATTCCAACAATGATCAACTTATGAACAAGCAATTAGACCAATCAACACGATTAAACAGAGAGATTGTGATTGGATTTCAGTAAGTAAGACAGATGGAGTCGAATTACTGAAATCAGATGAGTATATGAGAATTGAATTATGAAAATGACAAATCTAAGAGAGAAGAGTAAGGAATTGATGAGTTACCCTTGTAGTGTTCACGAATTCTATACCAAGTCTGGTATAGAATCCGTCAATAAGCTGCTTCTGAGATGGACTGAGCTGAGGAGAAGTGATGGATGGAGGATCCAAATGATGATGGGTAAATTGAAGTGAATTGGAGGGGATTGAGGGAGGATTGGATGAATTTGGGTATGAGAGAGAGAGAGAGAGGTGTGGGTGTTTGGCTATGTATGGTACATTTCCAAATTGGCAGAGTAACAGTAGGCAAAAGAGGGATCCAAATATGAGAGGGGTAGGGTCTTATTTATAGGCTGCTGATGATTGGCACATTGTGTCTTACGACCTCCTGCGACCACTTTCCATGGCTCGAGTTGTCGCGTGACACAATATGTCCCTAACCGTTTCTGGCGCCAAAACCTGGTTCTGGAACATTCTAGGTTAATACCCAAAAGGTCCAAAACTGGTTTATTCCTTGTAGGTCCTTTAGCATGAGCAAAGTACTTAAAAGTACTTCCTTCACAAGAAATTTATGAAATGTTTCCGGAAGTATCGGAATGGACCGGGAATTTATCAAAACGTCCCTAGTGAAATTTTATCATATTAAAATGCACTAAAAAAGGGTCGCGAATTGGATTGGCGTACTTACAGAGCCCCTCGGCAATGTTACTTATGGAAGAAGTGAGGTTGTCGATAAGAAAAGACCCAATCCCAATGAGCGGTTGGGGATATGGCGGATGGCTGGACAATGATTGGTGAGATCGGATGGCTGGACCTTTGGAGAAAGGATTCCTACGTATCCCTGGAGGGAATCAAGCCGGTCGTAGTTCAGACTATTCGGAGGTGTCTGACCCAAATGAGACTGTTAGGAGGCATCTGAACCCTGTGGAAGACTATTGGGAGGCGTCTGAACTCGATGGAAGACTGTTAGGAGGCGTCTGAACCCTGTGGAAGACTGTTGGGAGGCGTCTGAACCCGATGGAAGACTATTAGGAGATGTCTGAACTCGGTGGAAGACTATTGGGAGGCGTCTGAATCTGATGGAAGACTGTTTGGAGGCGTCTGAACCCGGTTGTGCGAGATGAACTGAAGGAAAAGATTTTTCGAGAATACCAGACATGATGATTTGAAAATTTGAATGAGATATGATTTCATACCTGTGCTGTGCTTACTTGTAGCTGCCGGAGGGACTGATGCTACGACTGATGATCGCGGGGGGTTGTAGCTGCCGGAGGGTCTTAAGCTACAACTGCTGATGATTGTAGCTGCCGGAGGGTCTTATACCACTGTTGATGAAAAGCTGGTTTGCTGTGCGAGGGACGATTTTTGTTGATGATTGGCTGATATTGGAGTCATGAACTTTGTTCGATGGGACATGAACTTTGTTTGCTAGATTACCATGGAAAGCGGATTTCATTGACGACCTGGCGACGGGACTGATGATCTTGATGCACATTGCTGGGGAGACTGCTAGATTTGGATTCTTTCTCTCGATTTTGGTTGAGGTCCTCAAGATTTGATGGTGCTCATTTGATTATTGTACCTGCGGGGGGAAACAACTCTCCAAGCACTATATTTGACTACGCTACTCTGTTAGTGAAAATTAAACTATGTTAGTTTATTTGCACGAGTCCATCCACTCTAGGAATGGGATAACGATTGAATGAAGTAAATATGATGATTGTATTGAATGATCGGCTTTGCTGGGTTTGTAGATGAGATTGATGAAACTGTATCGGATGAGTGTGTATAGTGATACATATGGTGGAGTGAACCCTATACCGTGCATATATGTGAATATGTGTGTATGAGAGGTGTATTGCAGTAGCGGCGAGCTGGAAGTGCCCTGCGATTGGTAGATTTGCAGCAACTTTGATGGTGTCTGATATTGGCAAGATGTGTCTGTAAGTACCCAAATCTGGCTCATGCCTTCCAAAAAAGTTTCACGGAAATTCCCTGGACTTTCCTAAAGTTCAGGGGCAATTTGGGAACTTTTTCAAACCTTCTGAGGGGCGAAGGACTTGCTAGGAATTAAAATTCCACGTAGCCCTTCCCTGGAAAACACCTTCTAGAATGCCACCTTGCATGGTTCTAGAAATAAGCTGAGACACTAAGGGATAAGACCGCACGGCTTCATTAGCTTTGGGGTTACAGCCGCACGGCTTCATTAGCCATCACCAGAGTGCCTATAAATAGAGGCCTCCTCTACCTATTTTGAATACAGTTTTTAGCATTGTTACTCTGCCAAAATATCTACAAAAATTTCCAGAGAGCTGAGAGCAACCAAAATCACCCCCCTCTTCAAAACCCTTCAAAAGTTGGTCATTCCCTAGGCAAACTTCAAGGAGATAGAGGAACACCACCATTGGTAACCTCTCCTCCCCTTTTCCCTAAAATATACTTGTCATTACTTGATATATTGCTCCTTGCTTTATATATTGCTATCTACTTGCTTGGTATTTGATATATTGCCATTAAAGATCACATCTTTAGTCATGTAGATCATATTACTCCCATTCCCTTTATCACATGGGATCCATGGAAGATCTAACCCAAGGATGAACAATAAGACCTCAAAAGGCTTGTTCTAGGGTGGATCTCTCACATGGTGATGTGAAAATAGCATCTTTACATATAAAAATAGCATCCTTTGCATATAAAATGTCATCTTTGCATATAAAAATGTCATCTTTGCATATAAAATGTCATCTTTTCCCTAAAAATGCCATCTTTATGCATGAATGTAATCCCCCTTCCCATAGACTTTGCTTCCAAGGATTGTCCACCTAAAAGGTTCATAAAGGACATAGGAAAGCCATAAAGGTCCTCCCTTTTCATTCCTAGTCTTAGCTTGCATCATGTTCATTACATATATTAGCATAAAAATGTCATCTTTAGCTTAAAATGCATTCCCCATGTCCCTCATGGTTGGATCACTCTCCAAGGATTGCCTAGTGACCTTCATAAGGCACAAAAGGGCATAGGATGAGTATAAAGATCCTATCTTTATACCCCTCCCTTAGTCCCCTTTGGTACTTGAAGCATCTCTTGGAGTATAATGGTGTAAAGGTCCTATCTTTACATCATTTCCTCCACTTAAAGATGCTATAGACGGATTCTCCTTTAGAAAAGGATGAACTTGAGCCCCTACATCTCCGATCATCACTTGAGACGAGCATAAATGTCCCGACAAAGCTCAAATCGTCTCAAGATGTAGGATTGACGGGCAAAAGTCCTTCCTTTCTAAAGAGTCTCATCTTTGGACTATAAAAAAGGTGTCCCTATCTTGATCTAATGTGACCCAAGGTCTCATAATGATGATCATAAGTCCAAGATGAGAACGGGACCAAAGTCCCGAACATATCAAAAATCCAAGGAATCCCGAGCGATAACCAACTCATGGTTTATACGTCCGGAAGATACCTTGGCACATTCCCTCCTTTCCAAAAAACACATCCCACACACGAAAACACAAAGGCAAGCATGAAAATCGGATCTTGGAAGACTTGCTTCGGCAAGGCTCCTTGGGTGAACGACGATCCGTTCTTTCCAAGGGGTAACTTAACCTCCGGACCCAAATCCTTTTTTTCAAAGTTTTGAGGAAATCAAAATGGCGTGGCGACTCCGTTTTTCAATTTAAATCGGATGTTTCCAAACCGATGTGAGGCGGTGATCCCCTTACACGAGAAAGCGGTTCCAAATAAAATAAAAAATAGGAAAGCCGCGATCTTGGGCACCACATTCACAGTTTGGCGACTCCGCTGGGGAGTAAACAAAAAAAAGCTTTCATTTTTAAAATAAAAAAATATGATACTTGGTATATAGGTGGAAACCATTAAGCTTCCCGTTATCGCCTCCTAACACGAGTCTGGGATAAACTATGGTCTAACAATCCCACGTACCGGTATCTCTTTTCAAAAAAAAAAAAAGAAAAGCTTTTTTTTGAGTGGGTTAGCCTTCCGCCACGGATTCGATTCTCATGCTTGCCTTATCTTTTCTTGCATTTGCATTGCATGCATCACGGGTTCTTGGGAATTGTGCACATTCTGAATGCTGAACAGCAAGCTTGCTGGAAGCTGAAAAGGTACCAAAAAGGCCGGGGAAACAACCTGCAGATGAAAGAAATTGGAACTTGGAAAATTGATTGATGCAGCCGTACGACTTGATTCTCCTTGGATCCTAGCCGGGCGGCTTCATTAGCAATTCCACCAGGACAAAAATTGAGGTTAATCTGGCAACCTTGGCAGCTTGGGGCTATTCAGTTCCAAGACTGACTGGGGCTCCCAGAAAATTTACGTGCTTATTTGCTGCATTTCCCCCGTCCCGAAAAATCATTCCTTTAAAACACATTTCTGAAAATTTCTGTTTTAACTCAAAAACGAACGTTTTAGGAGGCCGCACACTATGCGCACCTTATATATCCTGTACACTTTGTACGCACGTCCCTTTAACCCGGGGTGGTTGTTCAGTTGCAGTCTCGGACAGTATTACGATGCTCCCGGGCGCGCACGGATCACCCCAAATTCCCCCCGGCAGCCAGTGTCGACCAATGCACAGTCCGTGTCACACATTTCAAAACCATGACTTTTGGTTGGTTTTTGGTCTAGTCCTTGTCATATAGCCCAGTTGCATACCCCCGTAAAGGTCAAACCTTAGCCCATGACGGAAGTCGAGATCCTTCACGCAAGAGAACTCTGCCGAAATTCCGCCAAGGAAAATTGGCAGAATCTTGACTCCGGCATTTGACTTTGACTTTGACCCGCACGGGATACGTAAGAGTTGAGCCCGAGTCCATGCCAAAAATTCAAAGATCTTTCGCGCAAGCGGAGCTCTGCCGAAATTCCGACAAGGAAAAATTGGCAAGATCTTGACCCGGCATTGACTGTGACTTTGACTCACGCAACGTATGAAATGAAGTTCAATGTGACACTGTGTCATCTGGCTTTTACCACCCGACCCATGCCTATTATCTTCTCGGACAATGCCGAAAAGTCAAAACGTCAGTCGCGCAAGCGAAACTCTGCCGAAATTCCGTTAAGGCTGAAAGACGAGACTTTCCCGATATTGCCTTGACTATAATCCGCATCGCTTGTGCGTTAAAAGTTCCTATGACCCACTAGACCCATTAGGAGTGTTCTTCTCTCTCGGTCGGTGGGATCCGCGTGCCCTATAGGACCCTCGCCCGGGGCTGTCCATCCTGGGAGGTCAAAATATAGGTGGAATACGAGGGGCTTATAGATGTAGTGACGGAGATCACTGATCTAGGATCTAGAGTAGTTGCGAAGAAGAAGGGAAACCCCTTTTCCAACCAAATAAAAATTAATAAAAGACACCTTTTTAAGTAAACTGGAAGATTCTTAATTTGCATATTGCCTGAGCCTTCAGCCTAAACACCTATCCCAGAGTCTAAACCTCTCCTATCCCTTTCCCGCAGCGAGAAAGAAGTGGGTGAGAATACTGGGTCAGCGGCTTGTTAGCACAGAATTCTCAGATAGCTCGCCAGAGTCCTTAGTTTTGTCGACCCGCAGAGTCGAATGGCCGATTTGATGAAACAGCAAAGGGTTTAGGTAACCAGATGACTAGGGAAGAAGAGCTAGCATTAGTCTTGGAAAACAATCGTAAGGTCCATGAGGAACAGCAAGACATGCTCATTGATGCACTCCGTCATCATGGGGTTCAAATAGTGGTCGAGTCCAATGGTTCCCTGGTTATGGTAGAAGATGAGACTCCAGAAGCAGCCATCTCAGCTCCCCCAGCCTATAACTAATGCCCTCCTCCATCCACATATGATCCCTTCCCAAGGATTACCCCTTTTCAGTCCTTTCCAACATCCCAGGCCATCAGGGTTCCAACGCCCTTGCCTCCTCAGATAAGACCCAGCTTTGTTCCCTACCAACAGAGAGCAAATGCCACAGCTATCCCAGCTACTCAGCTTCTTCACTATCCCATGGGATTCACTCCCCCTCCTCAGTATGGGCCATCCCAGACAATTTCCAGGCCTCAGAATCAATCCAACGATCTCTTTAATTTATGCCCTGCCACAGCAGATCTTCCACCTCCAACTTTGCCAACAGGACCCCACGAGGTTCCTTATTCCTTTCCCTACCCTGGTAACTATGAACCTAATTCCTATGCCTCCGGAAACACGGGACCAGGCCAAGTTTACACTTACTTCCCTTCGAAAGATTCCCAAGCCATGGTACCAGCTACCAATGTGCCACCCACTGTCCTGCCACCCAAGTCTGATAAGCCTGCTTCAAAATCGAACAATCCAAAATCGTCGCCTGAACCCAACATGACTTGGCTGATGAAACAAGTTAAGTCCATGCAAGAGAAATTCGGGGAATTGAGCACCAAGAAGGCAGTATACCAGATCACTGATCCCAGCAAAATTGTCCCTCTTCCTCCAAAATTTTGAATGCCTGAGATCGAAAAGTTCAACGGCACCGATTGCCCTCGGACTCACATTGAAAGCTACCTTCTTGCCATGAGAGCCAAAGATTGTACGTATCAGCAGATGGCCGACCACTTTCAGCTGTCATTAAAGGGTTCAGCTCTTAGGTGGTTCCTGCATGTAAGGCCGGAAGCCCGAGCCACATGGGACCAGATCAAGGAAGCGTTCATGGAAAAGTATAAGGCTAATCTGAATTGGGAAACCAGCAGGAATGACCTACAAGGCACTCTGCAGCGTCCAGACGAGCCAGTAAGTGAATTCTACAAGAGATGGAATTGGAAACTTAGTGAAATGATGACCCCGTTGAATGAAGAGGAATAGATGGAGATCTTCCAGTCTTGCTTGAAACCTCAGTTAAGGGTCCAGATTGGCAATCACTATTATCTTGACCTTCGGGCAATGGTAAATGCCGGCACCAAGTTTGAAAATGCCTTCAACATGGCTCCGGTCACAGGGACAGGCAACTCTTACCGCTACAAAGCACCAGTCTCAAATGCCACGGCCGTCACTGTAAAGGGAAAAGAAACGGTTGGCGCTGTCAATTACATCCAGAATGAGAAAGTTGGACAAGGTTCAGGTCAAGCCGCTGTGAAGCCATGGCCTCGCTTCTATACTGCTGAAGATTTTGGGATGCCACTAGAGAAAGTCTTCGATGGTTTGGTGGCCGAAGGACTCATTAGACCTTTGGAAAATTGGAAACTAAAGAACCCTAGTGTCAGGATGGATGAAACCAAGCACTGCCGCTTTCACAAATATCATGGGCATAACACCAATGATTGTACTTACCTGAAATTCTTGATCTCTCGCTTGATTGAAGAAGGCAAGCTGGAACCACCGTGGGGTCCCAATGTGGTCAAGAATCCTCTTCCTGCCAACAATCGAGTCAACATGATCGAGTTCGGAAGTACAAATACTGCTGGTTTTGGGAATCCAAAGATCATAGACATCCTGGAATTCAACGTTAGTTATGCTGAATTGCAAGGAGAGTGGAAAGATCTGATTGAAGCCCCCGCCATGGAAGGAAAATTTGGACCTATAATTGGAACCGACTTCATCAATGTTGTCAAGGCCAGACCTCTCTTTTGTGATTTCGAACCAGTGACCATAGTCAAGATTACAGAAGGAAGACTCACTTACGAAGATTGTGAGGCAGAAGTAAGCCAAGCTATGATGATAGAAGTCTCTCCGGAACCCTTCATCACTCACGGTGAGCATAATGTGTTCGTGATGGCTCTTACTGTTCATGAAGATCAGTCCCAATCCCCTGTTTGGAAGAATGTGGAAAGAAGAGTGAACGAGCCAGAAGATTTTAATGATGAAGAAAGCTGTCTCTCGGATGCCGAAAGTGCAACTGGTCCCATTACCCTAGAGATACAGATGGATTTAGTCAGATTTAGAAAGGAGATTGCGCCAGATCAGCCGAACATCCCCCATGGGAATGATGTCAGCCAAGGTGAAATTACCTGGATTTCGTGCGGAGGCAAAAGGCTGTTGTCTTTCTCAGAGGGTTGGTGTCTGAGACCTCGCTTTTCGGGAAGGAAGAGGAGTCACCACGCGGTTTTTGTATTTTGAGCCCAAATGTTGAGAAACGGCTTTTGTGAAAATGGTGTCATTTTTATTGGCAGCAAATACTTAGGAAAAAGCTTTGAAAACAGGGGGTCATTTTTATTGGTGTCGTTTTTAATCTTGGTTTGAATGTCAAACGTTGATTAGATGATTTGTTTGAAAAGGCGAGCGTTTGAATGATAAACGTCGGTTTTGAAGTTTTTGGGAAAAGTGGCGCGAATGCTGATTTTATCTGTTTATCTTAAGTGTCAAATGTTGACTTTTAAGAAAAGATCATTTGAATGTCAAACGTCGGATTTTGAGTTTGAAGATGAGCGTTTGGATGCCAAACGTCATTTCGCGCATTTTAAAAGAGAGTTCGAAGGTCGAACTCCGGTTTTGAACCGGGTGTGTCATTGTTAACGATTTTACGGGAAAAACGTATTAAATGATTTTGAGTGTCCAATGGCGGCTTTTAAGTTTGAAGATGAGCGTTTGGATGCTAAACATCATTTCGCGCGTTTTGAAAGAGAGTTCGAAGGTCGAACTCCGGTTTTGAACCGGGCATTACATTGTTAATGATTTTTACGGGAAAAAAACGTATTAAATGACATGCAATCAACGAATCGGGTTGCGACTCGGACTTTGAAAAAGTAAATACTATCACGATTCAAACGGGTCGGACTTTGTAAATGACAGTATTTAAAGTGCGGTATCAACGGAATCAAACGATCCGCGACGAGCCAAACGACTCGGAATTATAAATGACGATCGACGAGCCAAACGACTCGGAATGGTAAATTTGCATAAAATTAAATGACGTTTGACAGATCAAATGGTCCGGAATTGTAAATGACAGAAATTTAAATGTCGATCGACGAATCGATCGATCCGAAATTGTAAATGACATAAAAGTAAACGGAACGGGGGCGGAACGCCGTTTTAACTCGAGATTACTTCTCTTATGGGAAGAGAAGAGGATCTAGGGGCTAAAACGTATTGGACCACGTTAGACGGAGGTGTCTACATTTCAACGATGTTCGTCCGAAACGGTTATAGCGATTGGCGCATAAACCGAGGCGGAACAAGAGATTAGAGAGAGGGAGTTATACCTATGGCTAGGGTCGACTCCTTTGGCTCGAGGGTTGTATACGGGATAGGAAAGTGGTTTGGGATGGTGTTTTAAGGTGGTGAGGGGCGTATTTGATCGAAATACATAGTTTTCACGCAAAACGAGGTAAAACCGGGGCTCGGGGGGAGTGGAACCAGTTTAGGCCGTGGGGTGAGGTGAAAATGGAGTGAAATTTTTGTTGTTGTCAATGGCTTTGACAGCCCTTCTATTTATAGGTGAAATTTCAGCATGAGTCCGGCCGGACTTAGCTTGAAATCCAGGGAGTTTTGTGAAACTTTGGAAATTGGAGGGACTTGCTGGCAATTTCTGAGAGTCTGCAAAGGAGTCCGGCCGGACTGAAACTGTATACCAGGGGTATTTTAGTCTTTCCACTCTGAAATTGATTGAAAGGTGATGGGAGGGCTGTGGCATGCGTGCCACATGTCCCATGACTCACCAGCATTGTGGAAGTTCGCGCTCGGGTCCCAGTTTTGTACATTTTTTAAAATAACAGTCCGGAAAATGTCCGAAATGCCCCCGGAAAGTGCCGAAAAGTGCATTTTTCAGGGAATGCCGTACTTTTATGTGCGATGACGTGTGTTAAGTACGTTTTGACGTTGGGACATGGGGCAGTCCCGGGACGTCTCGTTGGCTTGAGAACGGGGAGCTTAACGGGTTCTGGTTAACCTGGAGTGGGCCAGTTAATAGATTCCGGTTAACTTATGACGGATTTTGACGATCCGGATTTGGGTACTTACAGTTAGCCACTCAGCGACGTCTCTTCCGAAGGAAGTGGGGTCATTGAAAAAGATAAGGATCCAAATCGGGATGCCTTACTTTGAATGACCTGGGCGGTCAGCTGGCTGGACTCTTAGCGAAATGATTCCTACGTATCCCGAGCGGGAATCAAGCCGATCGTAGTTCGTAGTGCAAGGACCGCGCGTGGGGACCTTGACCTGAGCGAGACTGTTGGGAGGCGTCTAAACCTGAATGGAGGCACCTATACCTGAATGGAGACTATTGTGAGGCGTCTGAACCTGGGATTTCTGAAACCTTCGAGGGCGTGTGGTGCCTCAGACCAGAGTTACTGGAACATTCGAGGGTGTGTGGCACCTCAGACCGGAGTTGCTGGAACATACGAGGGCGTGAGGCGCCTCAAACCGGAGTTGTTGAAATATACGAGGATATGTTTATCCTGAGACGAAGGCATTCGTGCCTTGGGTGCTGGACTTACGATGACATCCAGGTTTATCATGCTGGGAATAGGGTGGCAATGATGGGAGTGGTTGTGTTAAACTGGCGTTATTAACAACTCGGAAGGATTGACGTTTCTTCTTTAGAATCCTGCTGGGGATGAACGTTCGGGCTTACCTTGAGGGCCGAAGAGGGATTGTTGTGCGGGCTTACCTTGATGGCCGCTGAGGTGGAAAGATCGGGCTTACGACTAGCGGCCGGGAAAGTGAACGATGGTGAAAACCAATAGAAATTTTGACGTCGGGAGACGGAATTGTAACTGGAATGTTCGGAGACGGGATTGAGCGTTTGAATGTCAAACGTCAACTGGGGATTGAGAATTTAACGTCTGGAGACGGAATTGTAACTGGAATGTCCGGAGACGGGATTGAGCGTTTGAATGTCAAACGTCAACTGGGGATTGAGAATTTAACGTCTGGAGATGAAATTGTAACTGGAATGTTCGGAGACGGGATTAAGCGTTTGAATGTCAAACGTCAACTGGGGATTGAGAATTTAACGTCTAGAGACGAGCGTTAGTGAGGACTAACTGAGAATTTAACGTCTGGAGACGAGTGTTAGTGAAAACTAACTGGGAATTTAACGTCTAGAGACGAGCGTTAGTGAGGACTAACTGGGAATTTAACGTCATGAGACGTGCGTTAGTGAAAACTAACTGGGAATTTAACGTCTGGAGACGAGCGTTAGTGAAAACTAACTGGGAATTTAACGTTTGGAGATGAGCATTAGTGAAAACTAACTGGGAATTTAACGTCTGGAGACGAGTGTTAGTGAAGACTAACTGGGAATTTAACGTCTGGAGACGAGCGTTAGTGAGGACTAACTGGGAATTTAACGTCTGGAGACGAGCGTTAGTGAAAACTAACTGAGAATTTAACGTCTGGAGACGAGCGTTAGTGAGGACTAACTGGGAATGGATCCTCGGAGGATGGGGTGTTAGAAATGTCTAACTGGGGGGAAATTTTACACTTTTGGGGACCAAAAGGGTAAAATTGGAACTGCGAGAAGTTGAGGGGCTGAATTGGCAAGGAATCTTTCTATCCGCAAAGAAGAGTCCCACGGACCGAACCCGAAGTTGACCAGGTTGTTATCGCGTTTGAGGCGTGTTTCGAAATGTCCATTTTCTTCCATTATTTCCGACGGGAGAGGAGAGAAAAGAGAGAAAATTTTCACCCCAAATTGTGAGGTTTGCTCAAATTTGTGAAGGAAAATCAACATGGAAGGTGATTTGGAACCAATGGCTCGTCATGGAAGGACCGATGACGAAAGAACGCGGTTGGTTCGGACCATTCGAACCATTACTCATCCATTGAATCCGGCGGAGTTCTACCCGGCTAGGGAGAACCACAAATCTAAAGGAGGGATCGAGAGACAAGTAAGCTTCCTTCAAATTCCATTAATTTCAAGAATGTGCATTCTTTAAATGTTAGAAATTTGACAAGGAATGAGTTAGGGATTTTGGTGCCCGAATTGGGGCTTTTGACTTTGCTATTGATGGAGGAAATCTCCCTCTTGTAATAAAAATACCGAGCAAGTGTACTCACTACCGGTGTAGCAGTATGCATGAGCAGGGGTCGAATCCACAGAGACTCGTTGGTAAACAAATAGAGTAAAAGCAGTGAATTTAGTAACCACAGTTTATAGATTTGATTTAAAACTAAAAGCATAAAATGAATAACAAAACTACTAAACGAGAAAACAGATTATGAGCAGAGATTCGTAGATTGGATTTCACTTTACCATCATTCTATGCAGAATTTTACTTATAAAACATCAACTCAACTTCTAGGGTTCATTCACTTTAGCTAGGATCGACACGGTTAGGTGGCCGGATTACAATCCTAAATACTCTCTTAATATTGTAGCTTCTATTACGGTACCACAATATGCCAAGAATACATTAAGCACATAAGAATAAAAGAACCTAACTTTGATCAGTTTCTATTACGGCCCAGATTAAAATTATTCAATAAATAGTGGTCTATGTATCAAAATCCCAAATTAATGGCGAATTCGATACCCAATTATTCAAAGATGAGTTCGTATTTTAACATACATCTCAAATCTAAGAACATGAAATTACAGACTATTATTGAACTAGAAGGAATTAAATTGAAAGAATTAAAATACTATTGCATAGAAATCCGGATAAAGATCCAACCAATCTACAAATCTAAGAAATTTAGCTACTCATAATTTACAATAATAAAACCTGGAATTGATGAATTCTTCTCCTCAATTGTGTTGTTAAAAGAAAAACATAAAACATTCAATGATATCCCCCTCCAAAACTAAACGTAGGCCGTGAAATATATAGAGAATAGGGCAAAAATCTGTAGACAAAAAGCTCGAAAAAGTCTAGAATGCCCTTCATTAAGTCGTAAAAACTGTTGCTGATGACGGACCAGCGCGGCCGCTCTGGCTGGCAGTTTCTGGAGCTCGAATTTGTTTCATTCTTTCTTTGCTCCCCTCCATTCCAACTTTACTCCTTGCACTTTTTAGCCATAAAATACACCTTTAATCATCTCTTTACCCTGTACTCACTAAATACTCACAAACCAAATTAAATATACATAAAGCTCGGGAATCAAACACAAAGAAAGCCTAAAAGTGCATCATTTAGATGGGAAAATACACATCCATCAGCTATGCGCCTTTGTCGAAATTGACTAGGATGTAGTTCAATTGACACTATGGGTAGATGACATAAAAATTTTGGTTGCAAAATTCCATGCCTAGATGTGTTTTCCGAATTTAAAGCATGTTTAAATTGGGACGGAGTAAATTTTCGAAATGTTCGAAAGAATTTGAAAGTTCCGAATTCGACGGAGTTTTTGAGGGGTTTTGAAAGTTCCAGATTCGACGGAGTTTTCGAAATGCTTTGAAAGTTTCGGATTCGACGGAGTTTTCGAAATGTTTTGAAAGTTCCAGATTCGACGGAGTTTTCGAAGTGCTTTGAAAGCTCTGGATTCGACGGAGTTTTTGAAATGCTTTGAATGTTCCGAATTCTACGGTGTTTTCGAAATGCTTTGAAAGTTCCGGATTCGATGGAGTTTTCGAAATGTTTGAAAGTTCCGGATTCGACGGAGTTTTCGAAGTGCTTTGAAAGTTCCGGATTCGACGGAGTTTTCGAAATGCTTTGAAAGTTCCGGATTCGACGGAGTTTTCGAAATGTTTTGAAAGTTCCGGATTTGATGGAGTTTTTGAAAGGCTTGGAAATTTTGGACCGTCAATACTCCAACCGGGATGGAAATGTTTTAGGAAAGGAATGAGAACTGCATCGGCATTGCATCATTTTGACATGCGTTCGTGCACTTTGTTGATGTCGCTCTGTACTTAACGTATTCTTGCTTTGTTCACCTGCAGGGGCGAGGGACAGTTGATGTTCATACTCAGAAGAGTCAGGGAGCCTTTGAGGCAGTGAGAGCGTTGTGGGAGATATTCCCGGACGAGGCTCGAGACGGAGAGACGAGTCCACGGCAGCTGGTGGTTGACTCCGGATTATTTGGCCGGGTTTGCTCGCCTGAGCCGCTGATGGGCCCCCATGACGCAGAGGGCGAGGTCCATGTACGTAGCTCTGAGCGAGTACTGGTGGGATACGACCCACACTTTTCATTTCAGATGGGGGGAGGCGACGGTGACTCCCACTGACTTTGCTACTATCACTAGGTTGCCGACCTGGGGCAACGCGCTGGTGTGGGTGGATGGTTATACCCCGGGGCAGTTGTCGGAGCTGCTGGGTTTTGATATCACCGATGCTAGGGTCTTAAGTATTCGGTACAGGCTGATGGAGAGGCATCTGCAGATGGGTATTGCTGATTATGGGGAGGGGTCCCCTAGGATGACCGCTGAGCGCCTGGCTCGAGGGTTCATTTGGTTCGCGTTGTCAGCGACTTTGTTCCCGACTTCTGACACGTCCTGTCACTTCCCTCTACTCGGGTCGCTGACAGACTTGGATGCCGTGAGGGGGTACGAATGGGGGGAGGCTGGACTGGCCGAGCTCTACCACTCCTTGGACAGGTTCTCGCGGGGAGAGGAGAGATCCTTGAGCTGTTTCTCGTTTGCTCTGGATGTAAGTTCACGTCGTTTTCTCTTCCTTGTCTCTTTTATGTACTCGTATGTATCTGCTCTATAGCTGACATAACTTTCCATTTGCTTGACAGGTCTGGTGCTATGAGGTGTTCAGCCCGCAGCAGTGGGATATTAGGGAGGCGTACCGATCCCTGTTCTCTGCCATGCTGTCTTGGCAGAAGAGGGCGAAGAAGGCGATGTCATCGAGGGTGGGTACTCGACTGTCGTACGAGGAGGTATCTCTGGCCCTGAGCCGGGAGTTATCCGAGCGGATCCAGCTGAGCTGGTGGAGTCAGTTCCACATGGGCGTGGTTCAGGTTGCTAGTGAGGTTACGCGGCGGCGGAAGCTCCTGGTGGGACTTTACTGTGATGCGACGTATCTGGGGGAGAGGGTGACCCGTCAGTATGGCCCGGGGTCCCTTTCGATGGTGCCGGTGGATCCTCCTCTGCACATGCAACATCCTCTGTCGATGCCGATGGAGGAGTTGGAGAGGTATAGACTGGTGTGTTCTATACCGAGTATGTCATAGCGGGAGCCGACTATGACATTTTCTTGAGGATGAGGCTGGGGAGCCCGCAGGTGCAGCACAGGGAGGGCAAGGGCCCTGGATATCCCTGAGATCTCCCGCTCCCACGTGCTAGGATGGCGTACGAGGGGCTGGACGGTTCGCGCAGGCGGCTGGTGATCCCGATCCCGGAGGAGCCGAGATCTCAGTATAGGGTTGACCCCAATGCTTCGGTAAGCACTTTTGATTTCTGCATTTGATAGCATTCTGCAAATGTTGCATCTGTACTTTCTGCTTGTCTTCTGATGACTTTCCTGGTTTGCAGGTGTCTAGCCGTACGTAAAATCTGGCTATGAGACAGTTGGACGGGTGGGCCAACTACACTAGGAGGCTCGTGGAGTTCCTGAGGTGCAGTTCCCGGAGGAGCGTGAATGTTCGTGAGCCGAGGCCGTCTAGGCCGAGAGGTTCGTCTGCTCCCACGGCTGGTCGAGAGGACTTTGCGCAGGGATTTGGCCAGTTCGCGAGCGGAACGGCTGGGTTTGGAGCTCATCCTCCTTCGCACTCGGGGCACGAGAGGGGAGAGTCCTCGAGTTTGCAGGCGCAGAGGAGGCCTTTCGCGTATTCCCGCCTGGAGGAATTTGGAGATTATCTGTTTTCGACAGATCCGACTGCTGCGGAGCAGTGCGTCGAGTGCTCGGATAACGAGCAGGACTCGGAGTAGTCCTTCTTTATTACTTTTTTTAGACAAAATGTATGTATTGTCCGGAACAATTTGACTTGAACTGTATTTGAAAAAGGCGCCCTTGGGGCGGAACCTGTACTTCGCACATCTATTTAATGATTACCTTCTTTTTATTTTGGCAAATAAGCAAGTAGGTTGATCAAAATAAATAATATGAAACATGCATAAAAAATTGAACGGGTCAAAAATTATGCCTATTTTCACTGATTATTAATTAATTGCACTGTTGCACGAGCCCCGGGGTGGAAGAGGTGTTGGTATTGGTTGAATGAAACCAGGGGTAGCACACAGATTCATAAAGGCATGAACAGGGCTTTGTTTGGAATGGTTTCCAAATTAAGAGCAGCTGGCTGCAGAGTTGACCAAGTCAACTGCAGAGAGAGTCTGGCCGGACTGAGAATGAAATTCCAGAGTCTTTTAAATTGCAGTTTCAGCTTTGCAATTCGTAAGAAACTGCACCTTTGCTTTGATCAGTTGGCTGAATTTCTTTCAAATTCCTAAGGTTTTCTTCACTTTCTTTCATGGCTCCCTTTCCTAAGCTATCGTCTCGGATGCAAGAACGACTTGGAAAATTTCCAGTAGTGGGTACGGAACCACACGAGGCAAAATAAGGGGTTTTTTGAAGGCTGTTACGGGATGAAATCTGTTTGGGCTTTGAAGGAGCTCATGCCAGATTGGGATCTTTTGAGAGCAGCGGCTCGCTTCTGGGATGTACGGAGAAATGTGTACAGCTTTTTGTACAACGAAATCATTCCTACATTCGAAGATTTCCGGGCCATTTTTGGGAGGACCTGAGACGGAACAGCTAGTTCTTCCGTATGCTGGTGGCATGGCCACTGTTGAGAAGCTAGTGTCTCTGATTGGTATCTCGGCTGGAGAAGCATACGGGATGCTGATATTGAACACTGATTATGTCGACATTTCGGGACTGCCCGAAAGATTTGCCGGAGCTGAGGGGAACGTTTTTGCGTGGGATGCGTTTGCTCTGTGCGCGATTGCTACTCTGTTCACGTTCACGTCCCTGGGTGTGTGCCATCACGTTGTCTTGGACCCGGTGAGGCAGCACGGAACGGGGGAGACATCGTGCCTGGGTTCTCCGGGCGAGACGTTCCTGGGCATAGGTCGGATGGCGACCGGCAGCCGATACATGTGGGGAGGGAGTCCCGCTATGCTTACCATGTGGTTGAGGGAGAGACTGCAGATGATGCCCGAGGTGCCAATGTCTTGTGACGCTTGGTCCTTTTCTCGACGTCCTCTGGTGATAGGGGGCGATCAGGCTGAACTGGAGCTCTGGATGGCCAGACTCCTCACGCATCACTTGCGATGGTGGGTTCCTCATTGGAAGTTACAGAGACTTGTCGACCGCTCGGGAGGGTCTATTGGTTGTCGAGTGTCGGGCCTCTCGGACGGCTTTCTAAATTCCATCGTTGGTGCTGCGACAGTACGGGCAGGAGCAGGTGCCATTGACGGGTTTGAGTCATGCCGCTACCTTCGAGGTGGGATCTCTACTGATGGAAGATCCTTCGACGCTATTGCTGCTCACGCGGTTATGGCAATACACGTCCTTTCCTGCCAGGATTCTCTTTCACCAGAGAGGGGGCACTGTTCTGTCTACGTGATATCTGAAATGGTACGAAGAGTGTATAGGGGAGACACAGATGGCTATCTTGTGGAGACGGAGTGAGCTGTTGGGTGCTGACCACCTTGACAGCTCGACCTTGAGGAGGACCGAAGCGGGAGCTAACCCTGGGGATCGTACTGGGAACGACATGGCTGACTATGAGGCCAATGCTGATCGGGAGGCCAATCAAAGCACGGTTATGACGCGGCTCGAAGCGAGGCGGTTCGAGACAGAGCTAGGAAAGGGTCAAGGCTGCGTTGGGCTACAGTGCTTGACGGAGGCGTCGGGAAGGGTCCCCGAGCCGTAGAAGGACTACCGGAATATTCCTGTGAAGGTGAAGAACACTCGCCGTGGGAAAGTGGAAGGGGAAGAAGGATGAAGGACCAAGTTCGGGAAACTAGGTTGACCTTCTGGCCCGCAGTATCCACCCATTGTCATTGCAGACACATTAACTGATTAATGTTTTATTGTAGTTTTGCTAGCGTGTAGTGAGTCAAGAGTTGACCGTGCTTGAACTCATCAAAGATTGTTTTAACCGTAATGAATTCGTAGGTTAATTGAAAAGAGTTTTTCGAAACACACGCAATTGATGCTTATTGTATTTTTTTTTTGTTTTTGAGACCGAACCAATGATGGCTGCCTACGTTCCCCTTTTACAATTGGACTAAGGGGCTCAGGTCACCGTAGTTCGACACTTTAGGTGAATTTGAGAAAAAAATAAAGACAAAAGAAGTGCGACCCTGTTTTTTACCTGGATCATTAGCGGGAATGTATCCAGTTGGGTATTACTCTTTTAGCACTTTAATTTTACTGAGGGGTGGTGTATGGGGAAGGAGAGTTGACTCGTGCTCTTCCTCAAACGAAGTATCTGCGGAGCTTGCTTTCGTTCACGCGGTTAACGAAAGGGTTCCCGTCCAGGTCTGCTAACTTCATGGCTCCTCCGGAGAAGATTCTTTGTACCACGAACGGTCCTATCCAGGTAGGCTCCCACTTTCCGAGGGGATTGGTCTGCGTAGGAGGCTTTTCCTTTAGCACCAAGTCGCCTTATCTGATGTCTCGGATCCTGACTTTCTTATCGAATGCTCGGGCTATTCTGCTCTGGTAGGCTCGAGTGTGTTCCATGGCTTTCAATCTGCGCTCGTCGAGTAGTGCAAGTTCGTCGTGACGGCTCTGTAGCCATTCGACTTCATTGATCCCATTTTCCAAGAGGACTCGGAGGGATGGAATTTCCAGTTCCACGGGTAGCATTGCTTCCATTCCGTAGGTAAGAGCGAACGGAGTCTCCCCTGTGGCGGTTCTGACTGATGTTCTGTATCCCCAGAGGGCTAGATGTAGCTTTTCGGGCCAGTCCCGACCTCTGGTGGTCATCGTTCTGATTATCATGGCGAGAATCTTGTTTGCTGCCTCTACTGCACCATTGGTTAATGGTTTGTAAGGAGAAGACTTGTGATGCGTGACTCTGAATTCGGTCAGCAGTTGGTCACAATCTCCTTCGAAGTGAGTCCCATTGTCGGATATGATCTCATTGGGCACTCTGTATCGGCACATGATGTTCTCTTTGATGAACTCGGCCACCTTCTTGGAATTCAGTACATTGTACGATCTGGCTTTTACCCATTTGGTGAAGTAGTCGACTGCGACTAGAATGAACTCGTGACCATTGCTCCCTGGTGGAGTGATCTTGCCGATGACGTCGATTCCCAATGTGGAGAAAGGCCATGGTGTAGTCATGTAATAGAGTTCATGAGGAGGGATGTGATTGAGGTTCGAGAACCGTTGACATTTGTCGCAGCTTCGGACGAACTGTATGCAGTCTGTTTCCATCGATATCCAATAGTATCCCATACGGAGAATGATCTGTGTCAATGCTCAGGCGTTCATGTGCGGACCGCAGGTTCCGTTGTGAACTTCGTTCATTAGCTCGCTGGCTTTTTCTTTGTTTCCACACCGAAGGAGTGGTCCTTGGTGGCACTTCTTGTACAACATACCCCCCATAATGACGAAATGGGATGCCATTATGGACGTGACAAGGGGAAAAGTGCTTGGGTATATGGTCACGGAACGAGGTATTAAAGTCGATCCTCGAAAGATCAAGGCCATTATGGACGTGAGGCCACCTCAAACCCAGACAGAGGTCAAAAGCTTTATGGGCAAACTACAGTACATCAGCCGTTTTGTCAACCAGCTGACTACCATGTACGAGCCCATCTTCAAGCTCATGAAGAAGAATGTAGACACGTAATGGACCGAGGAATGCCAAGATGCCTTTGACCAAATCAAGGTGTACCTAGTACATCCTCCGGTGCTATGCCCCCCACATAGATAGAAACCTCTTCTGCTCTATCTCACTGTCACTGATATGGCAGTTGGGGCTATGCTTGCTCAGGAGACGAAAGACTCTCAGGTAGAAAATGCCATTTACTTTGTCAGCCGGAAGCTGCAGGGAAGTGAGCTCAATTACTCAGCATGCAAAAAGACTTGTGCAGGACTGGTCTGGGTAGTCGGTAAGCTGAAGCATTACATTGAAGCCCACTCTGTGAACTTGGTCTCGAAAATGGACCCCATCAAGTATATCTTCGACAAGCCTTCCCTCTCGATGCGCCTAGCAAAGTGGTCGTTCTTCTTAGGTAAGTATGACATCAACTATGTGACGAGAAAGGCCATCAAGGGTCAAGCTCTGTCAGACCATCTGGCAAACTTCCCTAGTAATGAGGACCGCGGGCCTGAGCCCCAATTCCCAGATGAAGGGATCTTCGTAGTTGAGCCTGAGAATCGATGGCAGCTTTTCTTTGACGAAGCTGCTAACAAGAGAGGAAATGGCGTAGGAATGCTACTGTTCGATCCGAAAGATGAGCACACGCCAATAGCATTGAAGTTGAACTTCCCTGCCACGAACAATGTTGCTGAGTATGAAGCTTGCATTGTTGGTCTAGAGGCTGCCTTAGAAAGGAATGTCAAGGAGCTCGAGGTTTATGAAGACTCAGCTCTGATCATCAACCAGGTCTCCAACAAGTGGGAGACTGTGGATCCTAACCTTTAGAGGTATCATGCCTACATGGAAGAGTTGACAGAGCAGTTCAGAGAAGTGACCTTCCATTACCTGCCAAGGGAAAAGAATAGATTCGCAAATGCCTTAGCCACTCTAGCCTCATTGGTAGAGATCCCCGAGGGAAAGTCCATAAAACCATTCAGAGTGGGTAGAAGAGAAGCCCCGGGTTTCTGTTGTGAAATAGACTTGGGACCCGAGCCTGTCAAGAGAAGCCCCGGCTTTCAGGAACCCTGATACAGTCAGATTTACCAGTTCCTAAAATGGTTGGCCTCCCATTATGTCATCCTAGGGGGCGACCTGTACAAGAGACGGTACCAGGGGCCACTCCTCCTATGTGTCACCGAAGAAAGGGCCAGAGAGTTAATGACCGAAGTCCACAATGGTCCCTGCGGTCCTCATATGAATGCCAGAGCATTGATGCAAGTGATCCTCAGAATGGGTTACTACTAGATTTCCATGGAAATAGACTGTGTCCAGCATGTCCGAGCGTGCGACAAATGCCAACGGTTTGCCAATCTCAACCGTCTGCCGCCTCATGACCTGTACTACATGACAACTCCTTGGCTGTTTGCAACTTGGGGTATTGACGTGATAGGGAAGATAGGCCTGGCAGGAAGCAATGGATTTGAATTTGTGCTAGTGGCAGTCGATTACTTCACGAAGTGGGTAGAGGCAAAGTCTTACAAGGTCCTCACTTCCAGAAAAGTGGCCAAGTTCATCAAAGAAAACATTATGTGAAGATATGAGGTGCCCAATGAGGTCATTTCTGATAACGGGTCGCACTTCGAAGGGGACTGCGATAGATTGCTGTCAGAATTCAGAATCACTCGCCACAAGTCGTCCCCATACAGACCTCAGACCAATGGAGCCGTAGAAGCTGCATATAAGACGCTCGAGCGGATTATCCGAAAAATGGCCACCCGTGGTCGTGACTGGCCTGAGAAGCTACAATTGGCACTCTGGGGCTAT
This sequence comes from Adenophora triphylla var. japonica, assembly GCA_022495995.1. NCBI lineage: Eukaryota > Viridiplantae > Streptophyta > Magnoliopsida > Asterales > Campanulaceae > Adenophora > Adenophora triphylla. The sequence goes on along the minus strand of JAFEMH010006260.1, from coordinate 10,348 downwards.
AGAACATCTGTCAGAACAGCTACGGGAAAAACTCCCTTTGCCCTAACTTACGGGATGGAAGCAGTGTTGCTAGTGGAGTTGGAAATCCTGTCACTAAGGGTCCTCCTGGAAAACAGTGTCAATGAAGTAGAATGGCTGCGCAGCCGGCACGATGAATTGGCCCTGCTCGATGAAAGAAGGCTAAAAGCCATGGAGCACACCCGAGCCTACCAGAGGCGAATGGCCAGGGCATTCGACAAAAAAGTCAAGGCCAAGAACATCAAAGAGGGTGATCTAGTGCTAAAAGTGAAGCCCCCCACCAGAGACAACCCCCTGGGAAAGTGGGAACCCATTTGGATAGGCCCCGTATGTGGTGTAGAAGATACTATCGGGAGGAGCAATGAAGTTTGCGGACCTGGACGGCAATCCTTTTGTCCACCCAGTCAACGGTGATAAACTCCGCAGGTACTATGTCTAAAAATAAAATAAATACTAAAAAAAAATCCTAGTGCAAAAAGAGTAATGCACAGATAGGCTGAAAACCCAAAAAGGACGGTCTAGGCAAAAGACAGGGTTGCACATAAAAAAAAAAGAAGAAAAGAAAAATCCTAGGGCAAAAAGAGTAATGCCCAGCTAAGCTGAAAACCCAAAAAGGGCGGTCTAGGCAAAAGAGAGGGTTGCACATAAAAAAAAACACAAAACAAAACAAAAAAATAAAAATCCTGATAGTTCACCCGAATGAACTACGAAGACATGAGCCCCTTAGTCTTTCTTGTAAAAGGGGAACATAGGCAGCCAGCAATGGTTCGGTCTAAACAATAAATGAGACATCTAAGTTTCCATGAAACGTGTCTTGAATAATTTCTAAGATAAATATATTTGTTAATTACAAGTTAAAAACTTCTTGATGAGTTCAAGCACGGTCTACTCTTGACTCTGCTAACCTGCTACAAAGATCTAAAATACAATAAAATGCCTAATAAACTATTGTGTTTGCAAATGGCAATAAGGGAATCCTAGGAAAAGATCTATCAGCTGTCATTCACTGAATCTTCCTTGTTCTTCTTCCCTTTACCTCGACCTCGTCGAGTGTTCTTCCACTTATTCTCTAAGATGTCGGTCTCCCTCATCCCAATTTCTTGTATCCTCACTGGAGCCTCCATCAAACCCGTGTCAATAAGTGCTTTCTCAACTCGGGCACGAGTCCGTACTTCCTCACTCGGAGCCTCAGTCAAGGGAGCGACTTCCGAAAGCCTCTCATATCGAGCCTCCATATCCCTGATAAGGTCACCTTACTGGTTATGGCGACTAGCCTTAGCCTCAGCTTCCCTCAGAGTCCTGCTCGAGTCACAGTCAGCCCCCAATAAAGCCTGACGTCTCTCTCCCAAAATGACCTGAGTCGCTCCCATCTCCTTCTCATACCAGTTCAAGTAAGCCGTGGTCAAGATGGTACTCTTCCTTCTCTTGAAAATGGCCCTGGGTGGGAAAGCAGTATATGTCCAAGCCCTCGAGATAAATGAGAAGTTGGCTGGATCCCTCATGTCCAAAGGCACCACCTCCATGGTACGAATGTCCTCCCAATCATCTAATGGCTCCTGTAAGATCCCGAACTGCCTAGACACTAAGCAAGGGATGTAGAAAGATGACAGAGACAGCCCCAAAACCCTCACTATATAGGACTCCTGAAACGTCCTCCGGGTCTGCAACCTCCAAAACCACTGAGATAATGTCATTCCCAGCCCTGCAATCTCTAACCATATCCAAAAGGCCACCATGATAGACCCCTACGGACTCAGTAGTGAACAGAGATGAGAACACGCAGAGGATAAAGGCATCCATAGCCACCGGGGTCGTAGCCGTATCCGGAAACCCAAACGTGCTTGGGATATCAGAAAGGTCAATCCTGTCAGGGGCTACCATCATCCCCTCGGCCTCTTCCAGAGAAATTTGTAGAAAAGATGCCAGCTTTATCGTCACCGGCACGTTTTCGGTCAGAGTAATTGACACGGCTTCAATTTCTGGACCCCCAATCAATGCCCGGAAGTCCTCAAAGGTTGTGACGAGCTCATTGTAAGAAAAGCAGTACACATGTCTCCGGACGTTCCAAAACCTCGCCGCGGCTCTCAAAAGGTCCCAATCGGGCGGGAGATCCTTCAAATTCCATAAAGAATTGATCTTGAAGGTGGTATCGAACAGCCCCTTGTGGGATTGGAAGTTGCGTCTCATCCATGATTGAAGATCAGACAGAAAACGATCCCTTTTCCCCTTTTGCAATCTGACGGGTTTCTCCATTGACAGTGATCAAAGTTGATGTCTTTTGGTCAAAAATATGCTCTGGGATCAGTTGGGACAAGTCTAGGGTGAAAATGAAATGAAAAGGCCAAGCCTTGGTTTTATTTTGAAAAAAACCAATTCAGACAAGACTTCTGGCCGCACGGCTTCATTTGCCTCGAGACCAGGCCGGACGGCGTCTTTTGCTTGCTGCAGAAAAAAATCTGCAGCAGCTCTTGCTGTTGCCCAAGTGGAGTTCTCATCCCACTTTCTCAATGAAACCTGCATAAAAACATATCCAAACACCATCCATGCAGTTATATATCATCACAAACCATTTTAGCCCAGTTTCAACCCCATTTCCAAGCAAAAAAAAGCAGCCCCGAGGCTCAAGTAATATGCAAATTCATAAAGCATAAATTAGAAAAGCAAATAAAATACCAATACATTGTTTTTGCCCCATCGGCGCCCAAATAAAATGAAAAATTAGATCAGTCTAAGGAATCCTAAGCCTCCGACTCCTAGTCGTCGCTGCTCAGCTTGTAGAAGCTAGAATCCTTCATCAAGTCCTCGGCGTCACTCACATCAGAGAGGTTCACATTCACATGCTCGTACTCTGCCAGCTGCTCCAAGATGCTAGTATTGGGTCCCTGTCCCCGAGGCATGGCACTGGTAGAGGAGGTCGCATACTCTGAGGCCGATGAGGTAGAGGCTGTGCTCCCGACGTGCCTTCTCTTGCACACGGGCTCCTGCACATTAGTCCCGGCCCTGGAAGCACAAGCCAACTTCCTCAGAAGGGACCGACACACATACTTCCAACCCCTGTTCTACCGTACCAAGCCATCATAGGAACGAGCAGGAACCTGAGAAAAAAAGAGAAGAAAAACTCAGAAAATCTCAAGAAAATCTCAGAATTGCAGAAACCAAAGAAATCCAAAAAGGGAAGAGACCCTAGAGGTACTTACGGTGCTGTCAGGCGGCAGAGTATACCGGGGCTCCCTCGTGTCAGGGACAGGTATCATGAACCTCCTTGGTACCCCGTTGACCACATAGGAGAGATGAGCATGAGGCATAGGCGGGTCAGTAGGCTCAGCTTCCCCGTATCCCCGAATGACAGCCAGGTTCACCAGCTTCTGCGGCGTCCTCAATCGCTGCTCCACGAAGGTGGCATACGGGGTAGCCAAGTCAAAATACTCCTCAGCCGCTACGCCAGCCTGATACCTCGCTATCTCATCCTCTGACCAGTCCCTAGGATGCAGCATGCGTGATAGAGGATCGTGAGGGGTGATGGTAACCAAAGGAGGGACATGGCCATGCTGCCTAGAAAAGCGGTCCCCCAAGTATATGACATCGCATGTCAGCCCCGTCAACCACCTCCTCTGCCTAGTCGCCTCCAAGGCATCCCCTAGCAAAATCACCGGGTACCTCCCCTAAGGATAGAAGTCAACCCCATCATGTCCATCCCCATTGATGACAGGTCTAACCATCTTGTAATCCAAAGTAATCCGAGTCTTCCCGGTAAACTTGTCTCTAGCCTCTCCCCTCCAACGAATCATGGCCGGGAAGATCTCTGGATCACTCTGCTGGTTCCAAGGAAAGAACCCAATCACCTCACAGAACCAGACCTGCATGTTCAAAACAAAAAGGGTCATTTCTCTCATAAAAAGTCTTAAGACGGGAAAGTAAAAGAGAGAAAAGAAGGTGAGACTACCTCAAGCGCAAAAGAAAAGCAATCCATAGAAGCAGCCTTGTTGCGGCTGTACATGTCCAGAGAGAAATAAAGCTTCGCCAATCCGGCCTGACCCCAAGAGACCTCCCCAACCTCATCAAGATTCTCCAAAGAGTCAAGTAGGCAAACCATAGCCAGCGTCCCAGAAAGGGCGGTCTAGGCAAAAGACAGGGTTGCACATAAAAAAAAAGAAAAAGAAAAATCCTAGTGCAAAAAGAGTAATGCCCAGCTAGGCTGAAAACCCAAGAAGGGCGGTCTAGGCAAAAGAACGAGGGTTGCACATAAAAAAAAAAAAAAAAAAAAAACAAAACAAAACAAAACAAAACAAAAAGCAAAAATCCCGATAGTTCACCCTAATGAACTACGAAGACCTGAGCCCCTTAGTCTTTCTTGTAAAAGGGGAACGTAGGCAGCCAGCAATGGTTCGGTCTAAACAATAAGTGCCTTCTCAACCCGGGCACGAGTCCGTACTTCCTCCCTCTGAGCCTCAGTCAAGGGAGCGACTTCCGAAAGCCTCTCATATCGAGCCTCCATATCCCTGATAAGGTCACCTGACTGATTATGGCGACTAGCCTTAGCCTCAGCTTCCCTCAGAGTCCTGCTCGAGTCACAGTCAGCCCCCAATAAAGCCTGACGCCTCTCTTCCAAAATGACCTGAGTCGCTCCCATCTCCTTCTCATACCAGTTCAAGTAAGCCGTGGTCAAGATGGTACTCTTCCTGCTCTTGAGAATGGCCCTGGGTGGGAAAGCAGTATATGTCCAAGCCCTCGAGAAAAATGAGAAGTTGGCTGGATCCCTCATGTCCAAAGGCGCCACCTCCATGGTACGAATGTCCTCCCAATCATCTAATGGCTCCTGTAAGATCCCGAACTGCCTGGACACTAAACAAGGGATGTAGAAAGATGACTGAGACAGCCCCGGAACCCTCACTATATAGGACTCCTAAAACGTCCTCCGGGTCTGCAACCTCCAATGAGGTACCCACTAGTGAATATCCGAAGTGGATAACCTAGCCATCATCATCTCCCAGTCACCCTGGTCCTGTTGCCTAGGCGCACCCCTCTAAGAAATCACCCAAGGGCACCGGGTAGGCGAAGCCCCTGGCAAAGCTCAAGCCTCTCTTGCAACCATAGAGTCACCACAGCCGGGCTCCCAGACCTCATGAAATGGTCTCCCCTAGCCATCCTGTCAATGCCATGCAGAGTCTCGCCCAAAACCACTGGGATAATGTCCTTCCCAGCCCTACAATCTCTAACCATATCCAAAAGGCCGCCATGACAGACCCCTACAGACTCAGCAATGAACAGAGATGAGAACATGCAGAGGATAAAGGCATCCATAGCCACCAGGGTCGTAGCCATATCCGGAAACCCAAACCTGCTTAGGATATCAGAAAGGTCAATCCTGTTAGGGGCTACCATCATCCCCTCGGCCTTTTCCAGAGAAATTTGTAGAAAAGATGCCAGCTTTACCATCACCGGCACGTTTCCGGTCAGAGGAATTGACACGCCTTCAATTTCTGGACCCCCAATCAATGCCCGGAAGTCCTCAAAGGTTGTGACGAGCTCATTGTAAGAAAAGCAGTAAACATGTCTCCGGACGTCCCAAAACCTCGCCGCGGCTCTCAAAAGGTTCCAATCGGGTGGGAGATCCTTCAAATGCCATAAAGATTTGATCTTGAAGGTGGTATCGAACAGCCCCTTGTGGGATTGGAAGTTGTGTCTCATCTAAGATTGAAGATCGGACAGAAAACGATCCCTTTTCCCCTTTTGCAATCTGACGGGTTTCTCCATTGACAGTGATCAAAGTTGATGTCTTTTGGTCAAAAATATGCTCTGGGATCAGTTGGGACAAGTCTAGGGTGAAAATGAAATGAAAAGGCCAAGCCTTGGTTTTATTTTGAAAAAAACTAGTTCAGACAAGACTTCTGGCCGCACTGCTTCATTTGCCTCGAGACCAGGCCGGACGGCGTCTTTTGCTTGCTGCAGAAAAAAATCTGCAGCAGCTCTTGCTGTTGCCCAAGTGGAGTTCTCACCCCACTTTCTCATTGAAACCTGAATAAAAACATATCCAAACACCATCCATGCAGTTATATATCATCACAAACTATTTTAGCCCAGTTTCAGCCCCATTTCCAAGCAAAAAAAAGCAGCCCCAAGGCTAAAATAATATGCATATTCATAAAGCATAAATTAGAAAAGCAAATAAAATACCAATACATTATTTTCGCCCCATCGGCGCCCAAATAAAATGAAAAATAAACAAAATGTGCATAAAAGTGTTCATTGTTTGTTTCTCCCTTCTAGATCAGTCTAAGGAATCCTAAGCCTCCGACTCCTAGTCGTCGCTGCTCAGCTCTCAGAATTGCAGAAACCAAAGAAATCCAAAAAGGGAAGAGACCCTAGAGGTACTTACGGTGCTGTCAGGCGGCAGAGTATACCGGGGCTCCCTCGTGTCAGGGACAGGTATCATGAACCTCCTTGGTACCCCGTTGACCACATAGGAGAGATGAGTAGGAGGCATAGGCGGGTCAGTAGGCTCAGCTTCCCCGTATCCCTGAATGACAGCCAGCTTCACCAGCTTCTGCGGCATCCTCAACCGGTGCTCCACGAAGGTGGCATACGGGGTAGCCAAGTCAAAATACTCCTCAGCCGCCACGCCAGCCTGATACCTCGCTATCTCATCCTCTGACCAGTCCCTAGGATGCAGCATGCGTGGTGGTGGATCGTGAGGGGTGATGGCGTCCAAAGGAGGGACATGGCCATGCTGCCTAGAAAAGCGGTCCCCCAAGTATATGACATCGCAAGTCAACCCCGTCAACCACCTCCTCTGCCTAGTCGCCTCCAAGACATCCCCTAGCAAAATCCCCGGGTACCTCCCCCAAGGATAGAAGTTAACCCCATCATGTCCATCCCCGTTGATGACAGGTCTAACCATCTTGTAATCAAAAGTGATCCCGGTCTTCCCAATAAACTTGTCTCTAGCCTCTCCCCTCCAACGAATCATGGCCGGGAAGATCTCCGGATCACTCTGCTGGTTCCAAGGAAAGAACCCAATCACCTCACAGAACCAGACCTACATGTTCAAAACAAAAAGGGTCATTTCTCTCATAAAAAGTCTCAATATAGGAAAGTAAAAGAGAGAAAAGAAGGTGAGACTACCTCAAGCGCAAAAGAAAAGCAATCCATAGAAGCAGCCTTGTTGCGGCTGTACATGTCTAGAGAGAAATAAAGCTCTGCTAATTCGGCTTCACCCCAAGAGACCGGCCCAACCTCATCAAGATTCTCCAAAGAGTCAAGTAGGCAAACCATAGTCAGCGTCCCAGAAAGGGCGGTCTAGGCAAAAGACAGGGTTGCACATAAAAAAAAAATCCTAGTGCAAAAAGAGTAATGCCCAGCTAGGCTGAAAATCCAAAAAGGGCCGGTCTAGGCAAAAGACAGGGTTGCACATAAAAAAAACAAAACAAAACAAAAAAGCAAAAATCCCGATAGTTCACCCGAAAGAACTATGAAGACCTGAGCCCCTTAGTCTTTCTTGTAAAAGGGGAACGTAGGCAGCCATCAATGGTTCGGTCTAAACAATAAATGAGACATCTAAGTTTCCATGAAACGTGTCTTGAATAATTTCTAAGATAAATATCTTTGTTAATTACAAGTTAAAAACATCTTGATGAGTTCAAGCACGGTCTACTCTTGACTCTGCTAACCAGTTACAAAGATCTAAAATACAAGAAAATGCCTAATAAACTATTGTGTTTTCAAATGGCAATAAGGGAATCCTAGGAAAGGATCTATCAGTTGTCATTCACTGAATCTTCCTTGTCCTTCTTCCCTTTACCTCGACCTCGTAGAGTGTTCTTCCTCTTCTTCTCTAAGATGTCGGTCTCCCTCATCCCAATTTCAGGTATCCTCACTGGAGCCTCCATCAAACCCGTGTCAATAAGTGCCTTCTCAACCCAGGCACGAGTCCGTACTTCCTCCCTCTGAGCCTCAGTCAAGGGAGCGACTTTTGAAAGCCTCTCATATCGAGCCTCCATATCCCTGATAAGGTCACCTGACTGGTTATGGCGACTAGCCTTAGCCTCAGCTTCCCTCAGAGTCCTGCTCGAGTCACAGTCAGCCCCTAGTAAAGCCTGACGTCTCTCTCCCAAAATGACCTGAGTCGCTCCCATCTCCTTCTCATATCAGTTCAAGTAAGCCGTGGTCAAGATGGTACTCTTCCTGCTTTTGAGAATGGCCCTGGGTGGGAAAGTAGTATATGTCCAAGTCCTCGAGAAAAATGTGAAGTTGGCTGGATCCCTCATGTCTAAAGGCACCACCTCCATGGTACGAATGTCCTCCCAATCATCTAATGGCTCCTGTAAGATCCCGAACTGCCTGGACACTAAGCAAGGGATGTAGAAAGATGATAGAGACAGCTCCGGAACCCTCACTATATAGGACTCCTGAAACGTCCTCCGGGTCTGCAACCTCCAATGTGTTGGGTTTTACGGGTCCATGCGCAGCGGAATTAAGCATTACAAACATAAAACCCAAGAAGCCCTAGGATCCGTTCTATACAATTAATTTAAATTCCGATGAGATAGAATTTTACCAACCTTGTTTGCTTTCCGTTCTTGAGCTATCAAACGATTTGATTATGTGATTTTGAATCACAAACTTCGTTCTTCAGATTGCTTGAACTCTAGGCCTTGATCGATGAACGAGCGAAGACCCTCTTTTGGTATCCACACCTTTGAATGAATTCAAGAACGATTTCTTGATGATTGCTAGATCAAAAACCTTGAAGAATATTGAGAGTATTTTTGTTATGAATTTCCCTTGAAAATTTCGGCTAGACCATTAGGGTTAACAGACCTGTTATATTTATACTACTTTAGTATGAAATATATTTCCTAATCGAATTAGGAGACCAGGCTGTCTACCACGTCTGGTGGCAAGGTATGTCGCGCGGTATAGTTAGCCACATGGCTAAGTATGTCGCGTGACAAAGGTTGCCAATTACAGAAACTCTCAATCATTCTTCCTTTGGTTTAACCTATTCATTCTAGTTGTGTGTGACCCAATAGGATTATACTATGTTGGCAATGAGTTTGATCATATCGAATCTCATAAGACATAAGCGGACTCTAGCAAGCCATTATGCCTACCCAAATAATATAACGTAAGAGTTCACGTTTCCAATGGTACACTTCCATTTCTCCCTTTGTCTCACAATGTTATATTGCACACAAGTCATGGTCCTTGTCAACTTGTCTTTGTTCAATGCTTTCTCGATCTTTGAGTATAACGATAATTCCAATCATATTGGGGTACGGCCATACACTTTCATCATTATCACTCATCGAGGGGCCCAAGAAAAAAATCTCTCTTCCGAGGGACAAATTCCATCTTGACTTATTATCCTTCCCATCATGAATCTGATCATGCCAAAGATAGCCTTTATAGATATCGTGTTAAGATACCGTTTGACTAAAATCAAACATGACTTTCATCATATGTAAGGTCATGATAATCTCAGGTCTAGGGACTAAATGAAGTAACCTTATGAGATTTAATTATGACATTTGACCATGACAAAAATCTCATGCGGGTCAAGTCCAGTCACTTGTTTTCTAACAAGTACCCATAATTTCAATGTGCATCTCTATGCATATAATCATCGTATGATTATCCATTGACAATTATACCAATTATTCTCTTAATAATTAGGGACGGAGATTATTATAAACAAATATACAAAACATATAATAATCAAATGATAAACATCTCATATAATAATAAATAATGTCAACACATAAGTCTATCAACCATAGGCCTAGGGCATAACACTAACAGATCTTCAGCAAACCTCAGTTCAACCAGTTTTACCCCCAGAGGTTCGTGAAGTCAGCATTCACCCCCTGACAAATATGATTGGTGATTTGTTTTCCGGTGTTCAAACAAGGAGATCAAACTATGATGAACATACCTCCCTGTTATCTCAAGTTGAACCCAAGAAGATTGATGAAGCTCTCCAAGATTCTAGTTGGGTTGTTGCTATGCAAGAAGAACTCAACCAGTTTGAAAGATGCAAGGTCTGTACATTGGTGCCTAGACCTCAGGATCAAGGAGTGATAGGAACTAAGTGGGTGTTAAGGAATAAGATGGACAAGAATGGAAGAATCACATGGAATAAAGCAAGGTTGGTTGCACAAGGATATAGGCAAGAAGAAGGAATTGATTATGATTAAACCTTTGCTCCAGTTGCAAGATTGGAAGCTATCAGAATCTTCTTAGCCTACATCTCTTTCAAGCGTTCCAAGTTATATCAAATGGACGTGAGGAGAGCTTTCCTCAACGGTGAACTGCAAGAGACCGTGTATGTTGC